>JAUJPO010070677.1:0-41447 GCA_032270745.1 Tiaropsis multicirrata
AAGTCGAATTTTTTTTACCACACGCCTTCGCACGCCTTAATCTTTTTAGACGTGCTGTATATCGCACGCCTAAAATATATAAAATAGAGGTTAGGTGTGCGATGTACAGCACGCCTCTAATTTTCAAATGATGCAGCCTGAGAGGTGCAAAACAACAGCAAAAAAGACACTTTTGACACTCAAAAATTGGCTAGTTTCCTTAACTGATAAAGGTGACCAGGAATAGCAAACCTGATTGCAATGTTTTAGGGAACGAATATTGAAAAATTTATTTCCACATTGCCACATCAGATTTTCAGAGAAGAAAATGATGCAGACAGAGGTGACAGGAACAATACCGGGTGTCCCAGAAAAAGTTTAGATGTTTAGCAGCCTCCTGGAGCCGAAAGAATTATTTTTTTATTAATATTTTTATTTCATTAGAGAGAGGAATCGGTTCAGTATTCACCAAGTTAAAAGCCTTTGAAGTAAAAATCATTTCTAAAAAAAGTACAAAATATGTCAAAAAAGGGTATCAAATTAGGCATAATCTGTTTTTGAAAAATTGCCAAAAATTGTAATTTTTCTGCTTTTCCTATTAATGATTTCTATTTAACTAAAACAATTTTTGGACCTACCAGAGGAGGTGCTATAAATTAACCTATGTTTGTTTGTCTGTTCGTTCGTTTATTCGTTCCTGTTATGAACTTTTCTTGAGATTGGCTCATTTTTTTTTTTTGATTTTTTAACCCTTGAATGTGACGGAGCCCATTTCCGGCCAAAAATGTCCCGGAAAAAGCGGTTATTTTAGATTTTCTCGAGATTGTATCATTAGTTTTTTCTAATTTTTTGCACAAAAGTGCTTAATAGTATTGTGAACAATGTGATGTTATCTGATTTTGTAGAAAATCAAAAAATTTCAAAAATTTCCTTTGTAAATGCCGGAAATTTTTTAGGGTTTTTCCTGGATATTATCATGATTTTTTCTGATTTTTGTAAAACAATGCGTAATGGTATCGCCCAAAATTTGCAAAACACTTTTTCTTCTGGTCAGAAATGTTCAAAAATAGCTGAAAAATGTCGGAAAAGTGGTTTATCGGGGTTTTCTCGTGATGTATTCATATGTTTTTTCTGAAATTTTGCACAAATATGTGGATGGAGCCAAATTTTAAAAAATGTTGGAAATGTCCCGCGAAAAATGCTGAACTTCTTCATGCGCGAAAGTTAATTCCCGCAAAATATGTTTTTCTCCCAAAATCTTTCAATAACTTTATTTTTTGAGGGATTTACACTACAAGAACCTATAGCAAGCTTTGATGAAGGGTTATTATTTTAGATATCGTAACTTACTAAAGATGGAGAGGCAAAAGTGTTCAAATCATGGAAAACGATTCTCAAATTGCCTTTTTCGCAAAAGTTAATTCTTGCGAAACATAGTCAAATGGTCCATTTGCTAGTAACAGCCCAAAATTTCGCGATTTTTTTACCTCACGAAAGTTTCTTCCGTGAAAGTTTCTTCCTTTAAAGTAATAGTGATGCAAACAATGTAACGTATTCCAATTTTCGAGAAATATTTTTTGCCGGTCGTAAAAGCCTAATTTTATTATTTTCGGAATGATTACGAACAGAACAATTTATTAGGTATGTCCATTCAGCATGTGGCTTGTTAAAACCATTATAACCATTGATTAAGTGGTAAAACTCTTAAAAAGAGTGCAATTTTGAAATTATAATTGCTTAAATTTGATACCCCTTTTTGACGTATTTTTCCACTTTTCGAACAATGATTTTTTCTTAAAAAGCTTATAACTTGGTGAATACTGAACAAAATTTAAAAAATTTATACCTCAAAGTTTAAGTTTGACTTTCCACTTTCTAATGAAATAAAAAATATTAATCAAAAAACATTTTTTTTGGTTCCAGGAGGCTGCCAAACATTGAAACCTTTTTCTGGGACACCCAATAGAATTTTTTGATTCTCGCCTAATCTTAAGTAGATGGAGGCAGTCCTCTTTCTCTTGCCCAGTTTGGATTTTTTTATTAATGCTGAAGATCTTTTGCAGTCAGATCATAGCACATTTTAAAATAGCTTTCTCAGAACAGCTTTGTCTGGATTAGTTTTTTTCTGTGTGTAGATTAAAATTATTTTGTTGAACAATAGTTGAACAAAGAGTTATTTCTTAGTTTCCTCAAGTTTTCAGAGGGTTAAGATCATTTATTGATCTAGCAGCAGAATTTGATTGACTGTTTGAATACAATCTATTGAATACAATACCTATGAATTGTTTTTGCAAATAAAAAGAATACCTTGATTTGGAGCTACTCTTTTCAAAAAGCGCAAAATTAAGGGTGTAGGTTTTGGGTTGTGTCACATTTGGTTTTTTTAGAAAGCAGGCTCTCACATGTTCTCTGTCATACTTTGCTAATGTTTTTCTTAAGTTTAGAATGGTAAAATTGTGAGGTAGGTACGTTCTTCGAGTAAGTACATTTTTTACTTGTTTGTTTTTAAAAATTAAAAAATGAACAAATTAATCCTCTCTTGATTTGCTCAATTTTGGTACCTATATTTTATTTATAAATTTATTTTCAAACTACAATATGTGTTGTTTATAATCAGATTGAACTCAAATATCCATTATAATAATAACATTTGATGGTAGAGCTCTCTTGGTAAGTGTAAAATTTTTGCGTAACATGAAATAGAAAAAAAGAGAAAATATAAAGGTTGTGCATATTTAAGGAATTTATGACCATTTTGAATTTGATTCTGTTTGATTATTTCTTAATTGCATTTTCTTCTTTTAGCAAACCACAAGACAAATAATATTGGCAGCTATGAGAAAAGGGGAATTGTTAAATTGATCAAAACATCAGTATTTCTTCTGGTATTATGGCTTTTCTTGTTGCTTGACCTAGTTTAATCACAGTGTTGTCTTTGGCAGGCACAAGTGTCAGAAGTTGTAGGAAGCTGTAAATTATCAGGAATTATCAAGAAGCTGTAAATCATGTATATGCTGTGATGTTATGGCTATCATTGTGGTTGGGAAGAAGAAATAAAAAATGAAAAATTAATAAAGAAATTGATGAAAATTAACAACAAATCAATAAAAAACTGATAGTGTGAAACAAAGACTTTACATAAAAATATGAGTTCTACTTTTTTCAGGATGCTTTGTCAGACTTTCTGATTCCTGGAAAAAGCATAAGTCGTTTTTTTATGTTTATCTTTGTTTTGTATTATTCAAAAGCTAAAATTTGAAGAATTATGTTTTTTTTATGAAAGAAACAAAAGTTGTACAAGCTTGCTCAGCTCAGATCAGAGCATTCATAGAAGCTAGAAAAGTATCATTTATTGTGACGTTTATGTCTTTTATGGTGTCTGAAACCATAAAACAAAAGTAAAAAATAAGTTTTTGTAATATGGTTTAATAAATACAATATTTTGTGTAGGGGAAATTTGAAACTGTCATCTTTGACACAATATTTTTTTAATGTTTCTGTTTAGGATTGTCAAATGACATAGATATTGTGTTTGATCATCATTAACAAAGAGTTATCAGTATTTTATACTCATCGCATAAATATTTAATGGTTATGTCATGACAGGCCATTCCTTAACAAAACTGTTTGTTTGTTTCCAGTCTGCTGGTCAGTAAAACCTTCATTGTGACTTGTGACTTGTTTTCTCCAAATTATATTTTAAATATTTTTTTCTGAATCTTGAATTTTTGCCACAGTTCCTGAGGTTTAAATCATACATTGTGACCTGCGATTATTTTCTTTTACTTTTCTTTTCTACTTTTCTTTTATTGGAAATAAATAGAGCATTAGTAATCACACATTTTCATCTAAATCTAAATCTTGGTGAGTTGTCTAAAAAGTTATTTTTCATCAAACCACTGCAGACTGGAAATGCTAATCTCTTTCTGGATGGCCTTTGCATGCCATAATTGTTTTTCCTGCTGTTTATGGTTTTATTCCCACAATTCTTTGAGTAAGGTAGATGTTCAACTTTCTTTTTTCAGCTTTTAAAAAGCTAAAAACTATGATTAAAAACTAACTCGAATATTTCAATGTATGGAGTCAAATCAGATTTGGATGGTGCTATTTGTTTGAATTTCTTTTATGGAATGTTTTGTTTTGGTACCAGATGTTTTCTCTATCAAATATATGGAATGCTGGGGCTTGAGATCAATGGATAAATCAATTGGTTGCTTTTTGGATACAAGAAAATAAAAAATAAATAAAAAAAGCAATACAAGAATAATATAATTTGTTTAGCAATTTACTTTTAGCTTTTTGTTTGATTTCTGCGCTGTGACACAACCCTAACCTATGGTCTGGTCTGATTTTTGAATGATCTATGTTTGTCTAACACAATCCATATTCTACGTGTTTTCATTATGTTTTTTAAAGATACAATTAGTTTTTTGCTGGGAAATAATTTCAAAGAGTTGTTCACAAACAAATGAAAAAGTGACAATTTAATTATTAAAATTTTTATTTGGAAAAATAATTTTGTTTAGCGACAAACCATGATGTACTTTTCATTGATGAAAATATTTGTTAACATTGACAAACCCAACAAAGTATGAATGTTTCCTACATTTGATTAGCTGGGTGTTTCAACTGGAAAAATACTGTCTGTCTCAAAAACCTCATTGGTAAAATGGAAACGAGAATGAAGGTCCTTGTTTGAAATTTTACGATAAGAATTTAAGTATATTTTTCTTGTTATGCCAATTAATTTAAACAAAAAAAATGAACAAACAGATTATGCTCATTTTCCAGCCTGAGTATCAAATTGCAAATTTGGCAAAAACGTGGGAAAAACGTAAAAGTATTCCAATGACATTCACATTTCCACTTTCTTTGCTTCTTTAAAGGAAGAAAATCTTCAGAAGAAACTTTTTGAGGAAAGTATAATCCTTAAAATGCTGAACGTCTTTATTTGTAAACAGAATTTGTGTTTTTTGAGTCATTTTATTTTTTAGCTGAGACTAAAAGTTACTGACACAAATAAAAAACCTTTCTTTATGAACTACATTTCGTTTGAATGGCCTTATTTGCTGAAGTTTCTTCCGCAAAAGTAGCAGAAATGTGGAATACCGGGTGTACCAAAAGAAAAGTGTCTAAAATTGAAATTTTGATGTAGCTTTTTCCAAATAATAGCCTATTATCAACCTTTCCTGAAATTTTTACATGTTAAGATATGGGCTTTCTACTAAAAAGTATAAAATTTCAATTGTTTATAGAATTGACGTCAGCTTTTACAGATAGAAAATTGAAATACATAATTTACTTTTCTAATTCCAAGTGTGAAATAAAAACTTGTACAAATAATATTCAGGAGTATGTGATACAAAATTTGACGAGTAGATAATTTTGATGGACAAGCCATTCCATTGTTTAAATTTTTTACTCAACTACGTGAACTCGTCCAACAACTCAACTACTCTTCCAACAAAAGCGCTTCATCCATTTACAAATGTCTTTTACATTTGTGGGGCATTTTTTCCACATGGACTTGATTTTTCTGATCATTTCATCTTCAGACTCAAAATGGTCTCTTGAGACGTCCCTTGTTAACTTTTCTTTTGATTTCACTCTAAAAGTAGTATATCAAGGCTTTTTGGGGGCCTGTTGATCTTTCTGGATAAATGTTACAGGTTTGGGAAGAAGCGCCATGTTGGACAAAAATCCAATCATTCCTAGGATAGATTCTCTTGGCAGCAGGAAATAATTTGCGCTTCAAATGGGTTTTGTAATTTTTAATATTTACCTTACGGTTGACAAAAACAAAACTCTACAATCTTCTTGAGAATCAATTTTGATAGATTTGATGATTTGACCTCAATTCTATAAACAATTGAAATTTCATACTTTTTAGCAAAAAAACCATATCTTTAAAAGTAAACATTATATACAATTTAAACTTTCAGGAAAGGTCAATGATAGATTATGTTAATGTTTAATGTTATTGTTTTTAAGAGCATTTTCTTTGGTACATCGGGTATGTCATGGCAATAGAAACAAGGATTACATTTTAGTAGATTTTTGTTACAGTGTGCCGAGGTATTTGTAACAGACATATTTTCAACACATGTTATTTTTTTGTCAGTGGAAACTCATCCTTGCTCATCACTTTTGATAAACACATTTTTTACTAATGTTTTTGAAGGTCATCAAGGAAGACTTCAAGACACAGAGGTGACAGTGGTGGCCACTCAGGGACAAGACATGATTTGGGTGCAAATGCTGTTTTTTTTGGTCTGGGTGGAGCAGTTGGTGGCACCAGTGGGCAAAGGAGTATATCAGATCAACTGCAATCTGTGTTTATACCAAATAGTATGCTTTTTATAGCTTGATGTTGACGTTCTTTCTATCACTAAACTTTAAAAAGATTTAGTTTCACTTTTCATTTGTTCAAATGTCTGTATGAGCATAAATTTTGCATCCTTTTGATCCAAACAATTACAAATAAATACAAAAGCCTAATAAATTTGGCTCTTCCAAAATTACCCATGTTTAGGATAAAGAAATACATTCCTGAGCTACTCCCTAAGATATTGAGATACTGATGTGACTCTTTTGAATAGGGATGTATAATATCATCTAAGACATTTAGGTTTTCTCTGAAATCAGCCTTAAAAATAAAAAAAATCTTTGCAAGTAATGTTTCCTGAGTTTCTGAACAAAGGCAGCAAAATCATCCAGACTTTAGTTAGACACATGCATTCGGTATTAATTTAATATTTTTCAATTTTTTCAGTCTCTGCTAACTTGCAAGATACATTGGGTGGCACATTACACGCATATGCAAATCTCAAAGATGCACAACATCGTGGGGCAGTAAACAGTCCAACTGGTTCTCGTATTCCATTGCAATCCAACTTTCCAACACTCTTACAGGGAAATACAACATCCCCTTTAGCTTTATCAGCAACTCGGGGTCAACTTGTGGTGAATCAGCTCCCAGTACGACAACCAGCCATTAACAGTCCACTTTATATTGCGAGTCCTATTGTGACTCTGAACTCAACGCCCCCAATGTCACCAGGTTTCATCGGCTTGCAGCAAATGTCCGGATCTAAAACAGCTGCTCATAATACTGACCTTAAGTCAAAACGTTTCCGTAACGGACAAAGTGAAGGCTCACAAGATTCAACAAGAGACACTTATAAAAGAGATGAACAAAGAGACAACCGGAGGGAAGATTACATCAAAAGAGAAGATTCAATTTACACTCATGATCAGTCCGACAAACGAGGTTTCTATGAAAACAAAAATGACAATTCAGAGCGTGGCTTTTTTGAGAGTACAGAAGAAAAATATGATCCCACCAGACCACAAATGGGAGGCTACAATCGTCCACTGGTACAATTATCAAAAAATTTGCTAGCATCACAACAAGATAATAGAGAAAGTGGCCGAATGTTTGAACAAGACCAACAATTCTCAAGAGATAAACCTTCAAGGGATTTTGATAATCGACACGACCGATTTGATAGGCCAGAGGGTAGAGAGTATGGTGAAAGAAGACCTCATCAAGGAGCTGACGGGAGGGGTCGTGATGATAGATCAAATCAAAGTCATGATCGACAAGATGACAGAGGATTCCAACCAAACAAAGGAGAAAATTATGACAATAAATTCTCTCAACAAAAACCTCGTGAAGATGTCAATCCAAAACAAAACATGATAGAGCAACAACAACCATCAACAAATTTCAATCCTCAAGGAGGTCCACCACGACCTGGTTTCAATCCACAGTTAAGTGGTGCATCACGCCCACAACTTACCTCTGGTAACCAGCCACTGAATCAGTTTAACCAATTCAACCAAGGTCCTCCAGGTTCATTTCCACCAAACCAAGATCAAGGACTGAGACCAAACTTTCCAAAAAATGCCAACACATTCAACCAACAACCACCACTAGATTTTTCAAAACCACCCCAAGGATTTAGCAGCGGTCCTCCTCCAAACTTTAATAAACCACCTCCAGGATTTCCTGGGGACTTTTCTAAACTCCCTCCAGGTGTACCACGTCCAGATTTTTCAAAACCGCCTCCTAATTTTAGAGGACCAGCTCCTGATTTTTCAAAACCTCCACCTGGATTCAATCCCAAGCAACAACCACTTTTTAATGTGGAAAGGCCAGGTTTTCCTAACAGATTTCCTGGACCTGGAGGGAGCATGCCACCCAGCAGTCAACAACAAACTTTTCACCAAGGTAACCAGAACTTCCCAAACAAATCTTTACAGAGAGATGAAAGATTCAATCCTCAGCAAAACTACAGAGGAGACTTTACAGGAAATCAAACTTCCAACAAAGGTGGTCTTGCAAATGATGATTATTCAAAAATTGCTCAAGCATTGCAAACCATCCAGTCTACAAATTATGAGCTTACCGATGAAGGCTCACAATATGGAGGCTCACAATATGAAAAAGAACCAAAAGAAAAAGAGAAGAAATCAAAGAAACACAAAAAGGAAAAAAAGAAGAAGAAAAAAGAAAAAAAAGAAAAGGAACGAGAGAAAGAAAAAGAAAAGGAAATCAAACGTCGGTTGGAAGAAAAGTTGGCAGAACTTGCAACACTGAATGATGTGGAACCCCAGGAAGAAATAACAGAAAAACCTCCTGGGTCACTTACAATCCAAATGAAGCAACCAGCATCACAGAAATCCAAATTTAATCTTAAGATTGAATCCCCGCTCATGAGAGGAAATATTTTTCAGAAGATGAAGGATAAAAAAGATTCACCCTTATTTGGCGGTAAAGAACACGGGGATCGTAAATATCGTAAGATAACAGAGTCTGGATTGGTTGAGGAAGATGATTCAGACACAGATCTTGAAGAGGAGCGAGAGAAAAACCAAAATCAGACCAGCAATGAACCTCAAAATAAAGAAGAACTTATGAAAATGTTAGGAATTCAACAGCCCGGTGGTGAGGTGCAGAAAACAGGGAAAGATGATGGAATGTTCAGTGGGTCAGAAGAAGGGGAAGTGGTAAGCGACGAAGAAGAACTAGCTGAATACAAATCTTCTATGAAAGTAGATGTGATCAGTCATCCAAAAAAAGAAGTGATTCCTAAAGTTGTAAGTTTTCATCTCGTACCCCTATATAGTTTAGTTTTTTATAAAAAAATTGTATGCTCTGTTTGAGAAATAATCTTTGACCAAATTGTATTTACCCCCGTTTTCTTTATAGTCTTGTGAAAATTAGCAAATTCAGAAAAATAGATGTTCTCATTTGTGTGAACTTTATTTAAGAAAATCACAAATTCAGAAAAACTTTAGCAAAAATTTCTTACAAAAAATACTGGTAGATACTGAAGGCACTGCAAAGCTTTGACAGAAAGTATTGTTTTTGTTCATGTTCCTAATGTTGAAACCAACATACTCTTCGTCAAAAACTTCACCTCTGATAAGGTATACCAAAACACAAGATGTTCTTCTAGAAGATGTTTTATTAATTTAAAAATAACCTTTTAACAATACATTTCAGAATGAGCAATCTACTATACCGAGTGAAGAACAACCAATACTTAAAAAAGACACTGTAAAGAAGAAGAAGAAGAAAAAGGAAGTCCATCCAACTAGCGATGGTGAGTTATCATCGGACGGTGAGGTCAGTTCTGACGGAGAACTCAGTGATGATAGTGTGGACGAATTTGGACGCTTGAAGAAGTTTCGGACAGAACAACGCATTTCAGATGATGATCGAAAGTATAAATATTCTTCTGGTTCTGAAAGTTCGGACACTGATGAAGAGAAGGAAAGATGGAGTCAAAACAACACTGTGTAAGATATTTAACTTTTAAGCATTGATATTATCTTCCCTTTGTATTATTAAGCATCAGCCACAGTCAGCCCTTGTATTTATAAAAAATGACATAATGAGTTATGGTATGATTTTATATAACTCTAAGACAACCTTTTTTACAATATTTTTTTATATCTTTGGAAATCAAAAGTTAATTTTTGTTGAAGTTATGTTTTCATCATTCTTTTTAGTTTAAGATTTTCAAACTAATTTCTTGCCATGCCTGGGTGTGAAGACAAAAAAATATTTCTCTCCATCGATGCTTTTAAAACAAATGATAAACACAAAGTACACTCTTGAGTAGCAATCATTTTGAAGGAAGTTCGTATAGTTTAGGGTTTGCTTGGTAATTTTGTTTGCTTCATACCATACTATAGTTGGCTGTGATTTTCGTTAATAGACCGCCGACAGAAGAAGCTGAATCCAGATCACGGTCAGTTACACCATCACCTGAGCGAGAACTTGCTCCACCGGATGAAAAACCGGCAGAAGAAACAGCTGTGGAAAAGAGCGAGGAAGTAAACAAATTAACCAAAGAAGAGAAAGAGAAAAAGTTTCAGGAACAAGAAAGGCTGCGTCGCGAAGTTGCAAACCTTGAAAACAGTATACAGACTGGAGTTGTTCTCTCACGTGAACAGTTACAAACTAAAGGTACTAATTAATATTAACAATTGGTTTTTAAAACACTATTGATTATGTTGACGTTGTGAACAACTTTACAAATTACTTTAGTGCAACCTTTTTTCAAAACCTTAAGGTATGTGTTTAGGGGCTGGTGCTATGTCAGATTATGTCAAAACCTCTCAAAACCTTATGTATGTATTTTAATATAAAGGAGGGAATTTTTCTATATGCTTATCTCTCAGTATCACTACCCTACATATAATGCCAAGGAAAACTTAACATCGAGTCGGAGTCAAATTTGTTGGATCTTGTAGTGCATAGACACTGACTTCATTGCCACGCCCAAAACTGGTGTGACATTAGGCTGAAAAAAGTTTTGTTTCTGGAAATGCGGCCAAAAATTATTTTTTTGTTGCAATTTTCCTTAATATTCTAATTGACGTAATACAAAAGAAACTGGATATTGAAATATTTTAGCTTTATCAAACCATTAAACAGAAAAAGAATTTTTTTTTTATTAGTTTACGAATAGCTATAATGTAAGATGTTTATAGTATTGTTACGAGGGACTATCAAAAAATAAATATCCGGGTAGCGGCCGGGTGATGTTTAAAATAAAGTTCACCCGGCCGATTTCCAGAACAAGATTTTTCTTTTTTAGCCTTAGATTTAAGAGCTGGAATCATTGCATTATTTTGATCCTGTATTTTATCAATTTTCTTTTATTTACAGGTGGGGATAGTGATTCCAGTGTTACCGACCTCTCTGAGGACGAGGGGGGATTTCCTGCTAAGAAAGATGAACATAGTAATGGTGAAGCATTGAAAAAACAGTTATTGGAACGTCTCAAGCTGAGGCAACAAGAAGAGCAAAATCAGGCGGAGAATTCTGATGAAAAAATTGCCACTGGAAAGGAGAATTTGATCCAGAATACTGAAATTGGAGAGGAGAATTTGATCCAGAATACTGCTACCAGGGAGGGGAGTTCTGTTGAAAAGACACCTGATAGCCAACCTCTTGAAAAGAGTGAAGAAGAAAAAGTGGACAAAGGGAATGAAGCTGATGATGAAAGCGGTGATCAGGAAGAAAGATATGTTGATATGTTCGCTGATGATGATGGTCATGAAAAGGAAGGAAAGTCTGCCAAAAGTGAAGAGAAATTGGAAATTGATCAAACTAAAAGCGAGGAGAAAATGGAAGATGGTCAGAAACAGGAGACCAAGAAAGAGGAAATTGATAAGGAAGAAGACAAGGATAAAATGGAGGTTTGTCAGAAAGAGGATGGTGATACTGGTGATAATGAAGTGAATGAAGCAGTAGCAACTGGCGATCCTGCACCAGAGAACAAGAGTGTTGTTGAAGAGCCAAAAGGGGAAGGTGAAGAAGTTGACACTCTACAATCTTTGGCTGATTTAAAGAATCGAATGGAAACCATGTCTAGAGAAGAGTTGGAAGAAGCATTGAAGAATCTACCAACCAAAGAGAAACGAACAAACGAAGAGGATGGACGAACAACACCCATTCATTTGCGTGATATATTGGTACCGATAAGATCGTTGACCGATTTCGTGGATGATAAGAGAACACTTTATAAACAAATTTTTCGCACTATCAACAAAAAAGAATTCAAGCGAATGCTACCCAAATATCTACGAGTAAGTATCCCAAACATACACTAAAAATACAACAAAATACACTTTTTCTCTTGGATGCCACAAAACTCGCATTTTAGGCTTTTACTGCGAAATTAAAATGTGCGCAATTATTTATTATTTTAACAGAAATATGACTGCAAAACAGTGCGGAATTGGTGTTTGGACGAGTTAGAGATCATATCCAAGAAGCGAGTCCAATCTTTGATACTTCGTCAACTTTTGGCTTCCTCGTCCAGCGAATCTGATGGCGAACAAGAAGACAAAGAAAACAAGGCTTCGCCAACTCTTGTCGCTGCCCTCAAATCTGTGCAGGTAAAATATCATTTGATCGCCTTCTTTCTTGGTTGGCCGATGCCCCTTTTTCTGAACTTTGACGAATTATGGATGATGAATTGGATTTATAGATCAAACTTTTTAGTTTTAATACAATGATATTACTTTTCTTTAAGGTATGTCATTATCAATTTTTGAAGTTTTTGATCTTTTCATCGATAATTTTTCATATTGGGCGAAAAATCGCCATTTTTAATGCTGACGTCAGCACTTTAAAAAATAATTTCAGCACTCAAAACCACTTTCATCAGACGCGTCTTGAAAAGTTCACGGAAAAAAATTAATTTTGGGAACTTAGTTTGGCAGATTTTGGGCAAAACTACAAAATCCGTCAAAATGCTCATTGATGTATTGGGAACATGATCATGCAATTTTTTTCCCAATAATCTTCGGCTAAAAGGACTTGTAGCTCTTAGAAGCTGACTATGTCTGTTTTTTGTTGTAAATTTTTGTATCTGAATCATTTTCTCACTGTTTCTCAAAAATTGCCAAAATTAGGCTGATTAGATGTACAATTTCGTAAGCTTACTAAAAATATACTTTTAATATATCAACGTTACATCATGAGTTATCGAAGAAAAGAGCAAAAGTTTCAAAAAATTGATTCTGAAGGTGACTGCATGCATACCTTATTAAAGCTTGTTAGATTTTCAGGAATCGGTATTCACAATTTGATATTGGACTTCGGCTTTTGGCTTTTTTTCTATCTCTTCTTGTATTCGATGACTATTACATCCAATTACAAAATCCATAATACACATCATTATACCACTTTATTACCCGAGTGTGAGGTCCGAAGTCTGTAATTTGCAAATGCTGGAATAAATTGCTGGAATCTGATTGGATAAAAAGTGACATCAGCTGGCAATTGAAGAGCAGTAATTGCCCGCTACATCACTTTTTAACAAAAACAGCAATGACTTCACATGCCATATAATAGGCAAAAAGTTGCGATTTATAAACCTTAAATTACATAAAGCTCCCTTGGACGTGCACATTTGGGACAAAGCTCGGGTAATAATCTATATAATAACTGTTCAGTCGTGCATTACGTGGAATAATGACCTCTGTCACGTAATAGCGAGGGCATTACTTTGACATCGGTCATTATTCTCCCGTAATGCCTTCCCAAACAGGTATTATAGGGTTTAATATTAACGGTAAAATTCGCGTTGTCATGCGGAACAACCTTGTTATGTAATTGATATAACACTGTTGCTTTGCATACCATGTATAATTTCAAGAACACTATTTTAAAACAAACGTTACAGGGTGACAAGACTGACCCGCCACCCACACTGGCAGAAGTGAAAACAGAAGAGACGAAAGACAAAAGCACTAAGAAAGTCAAGAAATCTAAGAAAGATAAAACCAATAAGAAGGAGAAAAAGAAGAAAAAGAAAACAGCAGCAGCAGCAGCAACAACAACACCAGCAACAACAACACCAGCAACAACAACAGCACTACCAACAACAGCAGCATCACCAACAACAACAACAGCAGCAACAACAACACCAGCAACAAAAACACCAACACCAGCAACAACAACCAAAGAAGAAGAAGAACCTACAACGAAAAACAGTGAAAAACCGAAAAACGAAGACGTTGCAACGGCTAATGATTTGGTTGCAATGGATGCAGAAAACAAAGATTGTGGTGGTGATGAGCAAGCGACAGTGAAACAGGATGATGCTGCATCGCTTAAAGAGGTTAGGATATATATTTTGCTCTTTGAGAGTTTAAAACTCTAAATATAAACAGCCCTAGAACAACCAATCTCTAAAAGTTTCTCAAAAAGTAAAAGTTTTGGCCCTTTGTAAATTTTTGCGCAATTTCGCGTAAATTTCTAGTACCAGTTACAGGAAACTGTTGAGTGTGAAAATCAACATCGTTTTTTGAACTGGTGTTTTGCGCATTTTTTACTTTACTAAAAAATGGTAGATTTCTGCGTTTGGACCGCTTACGTCGTCCTGTTTACGATTCCAACAGGTCAGGCGTATAATCCAGGTTCCAGATTAAAGAGATCTTTCCAAAAACGTTTCCATCCCAAATCATATAAAAACCATGCTCTGAAGAAGACACGTAAGGTGTCGAAATATTCGATAAATGCGGTCGTCACTTTTTTAGTTTTCTCGGTTCATTTTGCTGCTATCACCTTTTTAAAAGCCTGGTTTTCACTCATCGCCTTTTATGTTTCTATGTTCTGATTGGTCTCAGAGATAACATTACGTCAGACCAATCAGAACAGAGAAACATGAGAGGCGCTACCCTGGAGACACATACAATCATGTTTTTATATATCTTAAGGGAACTAACTAACTAACTTTTTTTGGCGGTTGCTGAAAAATTTAACTTTTCAAATGGCGTAAAAAACAGCGAAAAATTGCAAAAACATTTTTAAAGGGTTCATATTTTTAAAAAGTTTAATTTAACAGGAATTTAATTTGGTGAAATCGCCAAAATTAGTTCCCTTATGGTACTGATGATGAAGAAATAATAACATGGTGAAACCTCTAGATTTGAATTCCCAATTTGATCATGATTTGAAATTCCTAGCATTGTTTTAATGTCATAAATCTGTCAATCCGATGGCTTAAAAAAAACGAGTCCAAAACGGACTCGTTGGTTTCACCCTTCGTCTTATTCAACATCCAAAAATAATACAAAGACGACGGTTGTATAGAGAGGCGCGCTGCTCTTGCTAAGTGGAGAACTACCTTTAGTTCATTGCATATAGAAATCATTTACATTTCAGATTCAACAGATCAAGAAAGAACCTTCACAAGATGATGATGTGAAGGAGGGTGAACAACAAAAAACAATAACCCTCCCAATGGATGAGAGCGTACCAGCAGTCAAAATAGAGCTTGATGACGTCAATTACGAAGTAAAGAGTGCTCCTGAGGAAGATGGAGAGGAGAAAGAAGAACAAAATGAAAATGAAGAGGGGGATTCTAAAGTTAAACTCGTAGAAGACGAATCTGCAACTCAAAATAAAGTATGTTGCTTTCTGAAATTTAAATTTGCAGACTTTGGGCTTTTTATTGTTGTAGAACAACTATAATCTTTTGTTATAAAACAATAGCAACCGCAAACACTAAGGGAAAAATGAAGGGACATTGTTCGGTCTCCTTTAAATGAAATAGCGTTAAAGTATACAATGCCAATTTTTCTGCTAAAATCCATTGTCCTGGTGAGGTCCCAGCAAAGTGTTTCGAAATTTTTAACCCTTAGTTTATATAGTGAGATCGATTGGTATGAGTATATATGGTTGTTTTGATTTGAAGGCAAACTTGTTTTAGTCCTGGCCTAAAAATCCGCGACCGGGAAAGGGAAATTTAGAGATTCGGGTAGGACAAAACAAAAATATCAATATAATGTTGTAATGCAAAGGCCACTTAGTTTTGGTCACCAACTTTCCCCGTTTTTTCAGCTTTCCAAAATTCTTGGAAAGGATCTTTGTGTTTTGTATATGCACCAGAAAGCTTTTAGGGAAAATAATCTGAAACTTTCAATCTTTCAGGACAAAGCGACAACGAAGGAGAGTGAAGAAGGGTCATCATCATCAGAAGATTCAGACTCAGATGAAGGAGATTCAAGTGAAGAATCCTCCTCCACAGATGTCAAGGATGAAGCCGGAATAAAAGAGAAAGTGAAAGTGAAAAAAGAAGAACGAAAGTCCGATTCAGGTTTGTTGTTGTAATCCGGTTTTAATATAATGATCGGTATCTTAATCCACCAAGTCTCCTTTCCAATTTCTGATTTTGCAGAAAAACAGCATAGCTGACCCAAAGTAAAACCGACCTTACTTTCAAAACAGTGAGAAGCCCGATTAAGTAGATAAAGTACAGATCAGTGAATAAAATATTCAACGTTAAAAAATAGTTCTGTCACCCGGCTCGAGATCGAGATTGAAAATTTATTCAAGATCATCTATAGACCTCTTATTTGTGTATGTCTTTCGCCTGCCATACGCGCGTTTTTTTTGAGGCAAAACACTCGATAAAAATTAGCTGGATGCACCTTGTTTTCCAATGATATTTCAAAAAGCATTGCTCAAATTTTTGGAATTTACATTATGATAGTTCTAAATAAAAATCAGATATCATACTAAAATTACTTTCAAAATCTCATACTAGAAACTTTGAAATAATCAAAGTTCTTCTTGCCCCCAACTAATGTTGTGATCTTTCTGCCTCCAGCTAATGTTGTGATCTTTCTGCCTCCGCTAATGTTGTGATCTTTCTACCTCTAAAAGTCCGGCCGTTTGGCGGGTCGCATTGTTCATGCGAGGTCTATGTGGTGAGATATGAAAAATCTGACAGCAAAGCTTTAGAAAACCTGGTTGGAAATAATTCATTCAAGACCATCTATTAGACGCATTCTCTCTCTCTCTTTCTCTCTCCAGACGAAGATGGAAGTAGTAGCAGTGAAGACAGCGACGACGACGATTTGTCGGGAATGTCCGACGACTCTGATGACAAAAAGTCGCCCAAAGTTGGTAGCAATCGGCGCCGAAAAAGCAAATCTCCTAACGACTCGGGTGAGTTGTTTTTGTTTGCCATGTATCAGCATAGTCAGTATAAAAAAACCCGGTCTGGAAGTCTTTTGTATTTGTATTACATTTTGAACTTGCGTACACAATTTGGTTTTGCTCACTTATTGGTCATGTGATAAAAGAAATAGACCAAATTGTGTACGCAAGTAAATAGATATGATATTGTGGTAACGTAAAAAATCGAGCTTTTTCACGCTTGTTTTTAATATAAAGAGAATTTGTATTTTTTTTCGTGTGGAAAAATCAGAAACAGCTCCAAAACTGTACAAAGACCTGTAGGTGTTAACAAGAGTGCGTGAAATTTCGTGGTAAATTGAAGCGACAGCAGAAAAGTTAATCTCCCACACTTCTCCGCAGGGGAAACAGACAATCTGCACAGATCATAATAACGAACGAATACACAATAAACGTGAGGTATACAATGTGTACAGCTGTGTACAACTATTAATTTCACAAAATTTAAAACTCTAATAATGATTTCGTTCTTTTACAGACAATGGAATTAACGACACAGAAAATGATTCCGATATATCGGAAAGAAAACTTTGCATAAAACGTCAACGTTACGCCGGAGAGGAGCAACGCCGTCAACAAAAACAACGGCAACGGCGTAATGATGACCCAAAGAGTCGACGGAAATGTAAGAAAACTTTTTTATAAAATGTATACGATTCATGTTTTTTTGGACCTACCCGGAAGTCCTATAAATTAACCTTTGTCCGTTAGTTCGTTAGCTACCAGCTTTTGTTAAGATTGGATCATTAATTTTTTCTGATTTTTTGCACACAGATGAGTCCGATTTTTTAGGGTTAAAAATTTTGCGGCAGATTTTTGCCAAAAATGTTTCGAAAAAAAGCATTTCTTTGTTTTCTCAAAATTTGTTCATTAGTTTTTTCAGATTTTTTGCACAAAGATGGTCATCTGGATACCCTAACATTATGATGGAACCCGATTTTGGCCAAAAACGACCTGAAAAATAGGTTTTGGGGGTTTTCTCACTGAAAAAGGGGTTTTTGCACTGTGCTCATTTATTCATTCATTTATTCGTTTATTCTTATGGCGTTAAGGGTTAATTTCATTTTATAACCAGGTAGGTTCATAAAAGTATCACTTTTTTAGGTTTGTGTTATACCATTTGGAGGATATTAAGTGAAAGGCATACACAGTTAATTAAACATTCAAGTAATTGAAAATGGCTGACGTAGGTTTTGTGGGGATTTGTTACAGGCTAGTTTTCATTCATCTTTCTGTTGTTTTTTCCGTTGCAGCCGAAAGAGCTTCATCGTCAGATTCCGACGACTCCTCGTCTCAAGATTTAGGAAACGAAAACCAACGACGACAACAAAATCGTCGGGATAACGACAACCGAAAACGAAACGACCAAGAACGAGACGTTGAAAGGAAACGAGATAGAGTAAGTTTTTTTGGATTAATTTGGATTCGACTAGACCAGAATAAAAGGTTATGCACGAAGTGTAGAGGCTAATAAGCCTTTTGTTTCTCATTTCTCATTTGTTTTACCACCGGGTGTTTTACATTTTTGACCCCCGGACAAAACCTCCTCCACCCAATGGCAACTAATCACAAATTGTTAGCCTTCATCGTGAATAAGTGTAATTTATAAACCTGTACAGTAAAGAAGAAATCAGGAATGAAGCTTATGTCAAATTTTATGTTGTTGTACATTAAATATTCAGTCTGTCAGTTTTAAAAATCTTGCATTAGGCGAGAGAAATTCAATTTGTCGTTCTACAGGCCCGACCGATCCTGATTTAATACTTATATTTTCCCCTCTCAAAAGATATGGAATCAAGTTAGTAATGGAATGTTTGAAATTTATATAAAAATTTATGTTTTGAGATATTTCTTTCTAGATAAATGCTAAGACTGGGAGATATTTTCTAATACTTTGTCGACCCTAAATAATGAAATTAATATTTTTATTTTGCCGATTGACAGAACGACCCATATTTCTCTGATAATCTGCCTGAAGAACAACAAACTAAATTTCTTTGTCTCGCCTTAGCATATCCTGTTGCAAAAAGATTTTCACTATAGACAGTTATTAAGAAGAAAGCAGGGTGACGCAAATGAAACAATAAGTGGTACTAGTCCATCTTGCTACACTTTTCTGTGGCAGTTAATTCTTGCGGTTTCTACTATATCAAAAAACTAAAGCTAAAGCTTGAGATCTGCAAGATTAAATTCCAGCAAAAATTTGTACCCTTAAGGTATTGCAAGCGCAAAAAATTTCTGGTTCGCAGCATCGAGTTTCAAATTCTTTTTGTTTTGATTACACAGACTGGTCGTTCGGTGGACCGCAAAGAACAGCAACGGCCACCCAAAGAGCAGCAGCAACAGCAGCAACGACCGCCCAAAGACAAACAGATGACGCGCGAAGAATATATGAGACATAAAGAAATGCTCCTCAAACAACATGAAGCTAGAAAACAGGTAATTTATGCGGTCATTGTTTTATGAGGTCATAGTTTTTTATTCCATTTACTGCTCTTACACTTTTATTCGAATGTGTTTTTTCATTCATTCATTCGTTCATTCATTCAACCTATTAATCATTCTGTCGGTCGTCCATTCATCGGTCTTGAATTTATTCATTGACTCATGGAAGCTATCAAAGCTGATTTCATACTATGGTCTCATAAAAATCCATGTTCAATCTTCGGAGTGAAATTTACACTCGACGCATAGTTTACGTTGCATCTGTTTTAGGGTCACAAAGAGCTTTGTGTTAATAAAATAGTGTAGTTGTTATTACATGAGTACTGTTAAATTTTTCTTGCTTGATGCCTAGGGTACAGATTTCTGTGCGTGGGGACTAATTTTTGCGATTTCTATTGTTCTATAACAATGTAAAGCCCAAGATCCGCAAAATTAAATTTGTACCCTTAAGTTAGTATCTCTATCAGGTTTGTTTTGTAAAAGTTTTTCTTTCCTTGCAGGTCGTCTTACACGATGGTAAGCGCAAATTCACGGAGAAACAACCTCAACGTCGTGCGCGCGGTTCGCGTCCGTCCAGCGATCAAGAAAAGCATAGACGACATTACAAGCGACAACGCGCGGAGAGCTCGTTGGGAAATGAGAGCAGTGTTTCAGGTGATTCTGACGATGATGAGAATAAAGAACGGAAGCTGAGAGTTCGAAGGTTAGTTTTTACTGAATTTGAATTAGAGACCAAGTCCTGAAGTCTCTAAACATTGCTTGAATAAAAAAGAGACAAATTTTTGTTTCGATGCTTCGTTCTCCAACCTCGTTTAAGAGACTTCACTGAGGAAAACTTGAGTAGGTCTCAAATTGACAGGTCCGGAACTATAGAAAAGCCACTTACACATTACACAGGTGTATTTTTCTTTCTCTTTATTTTGTACATTTGTTGTTTAAAATAAAGAGAAATTTGAACTTGTCAGGGCGTGCTGTGTTTTTGAACAATTTTGGCACCTTGAAATTTTAGTTGCAAGGCCGAATGACAGATTTACTGGAAATTAATATAGGGTTAATAACTTAGTTGTCCAAAGATTTTAGTATGAATTAGGAAATAATTATCTTTATCTAATTTTGTCCACTAATTTAAATATTTTTTTACCTGCAGATATTACCGAGAGAAAGAACGCCAACAACGAGAAAGAGACCGCTCGTCCGACGCGAATCGAAAAAGCCGCGGGCGGTCGAACGAAAATGAAAGCTCAGGAGATAGTGAAGGATCTTCCAGCTCTTCCTCCTCTTCTTCGAGTAGCAGCAGCGATAATGAAGAAAATGAAGACGAAGAATCGTATAGAAGACAAATGAGAAATCATTCTAGGGTAACTAGTCTAATTTTAGTATGTTTTGTCTTGGCTCTGCATTTTTTTGAGATTTCGTAAAAGTAATTGCACGATGAGGAAAGGGAATTCTTTTTCTAAATGCTTGAAATTAAAAGGGTTTCAGCTAATTTAAGAATCTCTATTTTGTTAAAAATTTTCCAGTTGTACCCAACCTTGGTTGGTCAATTGAGTGCTCGATGATGGAAATAACCAGAGACATAAAGATTTATCTTTCAATTCAATTCGAAAAACTAAGAATTAAAAAAGTACATTACTCAGTTTTAGTTTTAGAAGGGTGAACCACACTCGGTATGTAAAATATGTTCCGTTTTCTTTCCAGCCTGGCCAACACCATCCACAGCACACGCAACAACAACAGCTGCGTAAACATCCAGAACAAGACCGCCGCGATTTCCAGAACTACCTGAAACAGAAGCAAATGCGAATGGAACAAGAAAAGAAAGGAGATCTTCGTGGTAAGCTCGAGCGACAAATTCAAATGCCCGCCCGACCGCCTGCTGCCGGTCCAGGGCCAGGGCCAGGGGGAAACGTCAATAACGTGAAACCGAAAATTGAAAAACCGGCTGGTTATGACGAGCGCAGGCGCCAACGAGAATTAGAACGTCGACGAACCGAGGGTGGCGCAGCTGAGCGCCCTGAACGTCGAGACATGGGCGCTGAGAGGCGAGAGATCGGTGGAGAACGACGGGGCGGACCAGTGAAGGATTTTCAGGAGTTGGATAAACGAACAGTTATACGAAACAAAATGTACGCTGATAAAATCATGAGTGCTGAGAAAAGTTATGACTATAATAATCGTGCAAAACAACAACCTCGTTCTCCGTCCAGCGAAAACGAGGGTTTTAATAACAGTAGACGCTCTCGTGAATCGAGTGTGAAATCTAATCGAAGGCACGATTTGAAGCGATCACTATCGAGAGAACGAGACTCATCGAAACGTCGAAAGCGAAGAGATAGCTCGAGTGAGCGCGCGTTATCGAATAAAGGGTCCGTTGGTAATTTAAAAGAACTTGAATTCCGCGCACGCGCACTACAATCGTTGATCACCAGAAAAGAGGAATCGAACAAAGCCGCTTACACGCGACGCGATAAAAGATAATGAATGTAAATGCGAATGTAAATCACAAGGAACATATAGATACCCGAGGATGAGGCTGGCATACTATACCATTTTGCTTAAACGAGACGTAAGAAATTAAGATCGTGATCTCTTTGGCTGATTACTTTTCTATACAAATTAGAAACTGTGGTTTGCGTAATATCTTGTGTTGGAGTACGTTGTTGGAAGTATTGTCAATCAATGATGGAAACTTATTTTTCAAGAAATGATATATTTGGATAATCGAGACTGGGATCTTTCACGTGATATCTTATGACAGGTGAGTTCGTTATGTTTATGGATGTGGCTGCGGCGTCAACGTACGCTTACATTTGCCCTAGGATTAAACACTATAACATTTTGATGTTTGTTTTATGACTGCAGATTTTCAACAAAACCGAAGAGACATTTCATTTTTCGTTGATTGATTTCAACTGATTTGACTAGCATGATTATTTTTACATTTTATTATTAACCAAATTCTGTCCAAATTAGATCTTTGTGGTATCTTCTGCAAGTAATTTTACTGTAATTTTAAAGTGCTCTATTCGTAGAAATCTTCAAGTTTTAAATAATTAGAACTCGACCTGTAAACACTAGTTTTTTATGCGAAGATTCCCTTTTCGTCTTAATGTTTTATCATCGTCAATACTTTATTTTCTTATCATTATAGACTAGTCTCTTTATTTTCTATTTTTCTTTGTACCTTAAAGGTAGAAGATTTCGCCCGCACGGCCCTCCAATTTCTTTCGCGCGTAATAGTTTTCGCGAACTAGCCATCTTCTTTTTATTCTTTGAATTGCTTATATTATAGGATTGTTTAAAAGATTAATTTTCAAGCAAGCATACTTTTGCCGAAAAATCGCGAACTCGCGAAAGTTTCTTCCTTTAAAGTATAGGTTGTGCGTTATTTTGATAATAATTTTCGCGGATATTGCTCTCTCTCTCTGCGCAAAACTTTGTACGTGCGAAATTTGGACCTTTAAGGTAATGTGTAAATAATAGCTATGGAACTTTTTTATTGAAAAGATAGATTTTTCGGTTTTTCCTTATATTGACCAAGTTGAATTTGAATTTCGAATTAAATTAATGTGTTGGCTGACCTTATTATAATTTTTGGGTATTTCTTTTATCGACCAATCAAGTTGGATTTCGAACAAGTTAAATTTGGCTGTTACAGAAAAAGCGCTTATTTGACCCCGGACATCAAAGATCTACTCCCAAACATATAAAAAAATTACCCCTTGACATAAAAAAACCCTGGACATCAATAACTTACCGGCTATATCGAAAATCTTTAGTTTGTGTAGCGAACCACTAAACTATTCATTCATTTCAATCACTTTTTAGATAAAAAACCAAAATTTCAAAAACAAAATGTGCAGTCTATGTTGCTAACATCATTTCTTGAATTATCTGGTGTAGTATCGACAACAATACAAATAGCGAGTACATTTTTGGGAGCTAGTTTCCATTCATTATAAAACTTTGATTTTCTTAGTAATCGGGGAGCAGAATCCAAAAAAAGCACTTTTGCTTAACCCAAGAGGTGAATGAGATTGTTATATATGGTTGGAATATGATTTTTTTTTTGTGTATATGCCCCCTGTAATTATTAGGAACGAAACAAAAGCATAGTTTAATATCTTTGATATGAAGAACGTACCCATTTCTTTTCATACAATATATTTTCTAAAATAAAAAAAAAACTACAAATTATTCCAAACCCGTCCCTAGTCCTCTCCTCCATTTGTTATTTGTTATATGTTGATTTTGAGCATTGTGATTTATAATGGATTCAAATAAAAACAAGAGCCGCAAAGATGCGGACAATAATTTCTTCCACAAATGATTCTGTATAGAATTGCCTCTATGTCGATTGGTAGGGAAATTTACATGGTATGTAAAAACGAAATTAGTCTAAAATTAGTCTCCCTCTCCCGTTGTAAGCAATACTATACCAATCTTATCACTACCACCACTAGCATATTAAATATGAAAACACGATCTAATAAAAAGAGAACTGAACAAGTAAAATGTTTGTAGAATAACCACATAGGTCAAGCTTTCTTCTTTCAAATAAAAAAATAGCTAAAAATATTTTAAGTATTTCCATATTATTTGAAACAACCAGTAAAAATTATTTTCAACTACCTTTGATGGTTAGGAGGGTTAAAGACCGCCAAATTTAGTGCCCATAACAAAGTCATAATGACTGTAACCAGACGACGTATGTCAATGAAATGAAAAGATTGCTGAATCAATTGAATGTAGTCAATTATGCATTTACATTCGTACAACAAAGTCACAGTCATCCAAACAGGAGGCCCAAATGGTTTGCGTGATGATGTGATTCATTCAAACAACATCAATTCTAGAAAATCATTATATACTTTTGTTCATACTGTCATACCGTACATTGTAACTACATTAAAAAAATATTCAAATCTTCTTTGAACTCGCACAGGAAGTGTTTCTCTTTATGTTTAATTCAAATCCAGTATATGAGGTGTAATGGGTTTCTGTAAAAATCCAATTCGTGTACATAAACAAAAGTGTAGACAGTGACAGTCGTCGTCCAATCGTTTATAACTTCATGGAAAAGGCATTTCTATTTGTTTTTATCCAATTTCAGCTGTGGTTTTCTGTAATAAAGCCTCTACCCTTCTTTAAAAATCAAAGGATACACTGGAATACAAGACTTACTAAAACAGGCTGTTTGTACTAAGCTTTCTCGCCTCCTTTTTCCTCCGATTATTGTCCAAGTCCCTTACCCTCGGGGAAATCGGGTATATATCGGAATGTAGCCTGTACCTGTTTAAACTCACTCGGCCGATATTCATTCGAAATACAAGATACAGTTTGATACAGTCTACTGGCGTAAATGGGTGGTGGGCGTAAAACCGAGCACTGGAGAAAAGGAAAAAAAAGCGCATCGTTTTAAGAAAGATTTCTTTTAACAAGAAATTTTTAACAAATAATAAGGGCTTTTCCAGAAATAATCTGGAAATAATAATAACAATTTGTTGAGAATATCCAGAGGGGGTTTGAAAATTTTTAAATTTTCCAAGGGGCAAGAATTTGAAGATCAAGGTCAAGGATATCCAAGGGCGTTAGAAATTTTCAGCACGGATATCCAAGAAAGCTGGTGCTAAGATAAAAAGACATCCCCAACAGGGGGGTGAATATCAATGAAAATAAACCAAATCTCACCTGGCATGATTTGAGAATCAGCAAGGTCGCAAATAAATCCTAAGCAATCCTCAGTAAAAACAACATCTTTTAGAGGTTTCAATGGGTCCGTTGGGCAAGTCGTTCCAAAATGTAATTCAACATCAACGTATGCACTCAAGTGACCCCTGGAAAGGACAAAGTAAAAAAAAACATTTTATTCCTGGCTGGGGGGCACTCAAACTAAGTGACCCGTACGGCCCTCAAGAGTTAAGGTTTTTCAAGTAGGTTCTAACAAAAGCCAGGTGCCCTGGAAGGGTAGGAAATTTGAGAACATATAGAAATTCTTTGTTAAAAATTGCGGGGGAAAAGGTCAGTTTTTCGGTAAATTTTGCAAGGGTACGATTTTGAAAACCTAGTTTTTGTGAAATCTGTCCGTCCGTTTGTCCGTCCGTCTGTGTGTAACACTAGGCGTGATCGCGCATTATTTTAGCCTGGATAAAATGCGCGGGAAAATCAAAAAAGAAAAGTCGATAGATTTTAGCGATTTTTTAAAAGAAGTCGTTGCATTGCCAATGTTTGGCCCAATATTTAACCCCTTTTCCCTTGAGAATATTTGACGTTTTTCTTTTTTGGAACCCTGGGGTAATTGCCCATCAGAATATCGCAAAGTTATCTTTAAGATGTAATTGGGACCCCAGTGACGTCATCAATATCATTAAAAATCAATATCTCGGAGTTGGGTTGGAGCTGAGAGGTGGTTAACCCATCATTGGAACGGAAACTTTAAGGAATGCAATTGGAAACATTACAGCATCCAAAGATACAAAAGTACTTTTTGGGCCAATTTGACCCCAGTGACGTCATCAAAATGGATCAAACTTTAAAAGTCTATATCTTGAGGTTGGGTTTGAGTTGAGGTTGACCCCTTGGACCCCATTAGAACAGAAAATTCATAAGGAATACAATGGGAGACATTACAGCATCCAAAAGTGAAGCTAAAATTTAAGTACTTTTTTGGGATAATTGACCCTGTGACGTCACAAAAATAGACATATTTTAAAAGTCAATATCTCAGAGTTGAGTTAGAGTTAGTTGAGAGGTGGTTGGCCCCTCATATTGGAACGGAAATTTTATTAGGAATACAATTAATGGGAAACATTAGAGCGTCCAAAAGTGAAGTTAAAAATTAAGTACTTTTTGGGCAATTTGATCCCAGTGACGTCACCAAAAACTCTCTATCTATATAGATGAAAACAGTTTGTAAATACTTTTACGGTATCTTGATATTAAAGAGAGTGAAGCGATGTTGTTGTAGCGACATAGCGGCATGCGACGCTGGCTTGTCAGCTAGTACCATATATATTACCTGAAAGATTTGACGATTGCTGATTGCAAACAGTTGTCAGAATTGGCATAAGATGTCGAAATCTAGATGTGAAAATTTATATTCTAAAGAAACCAACATAGCATACAGAAAATAAATTGTAGCATATTGGCCCCTTAAAGGGAATCCTAAGGTAAGATATTAAACTGTTTGCTCATAGATTTAAATAAATAGAACATTTTATGTTGAAGAGAGTAAAAGTGGAGCGAGATGAAAATTCGAGATATGTTTTTCTTCTTTTGAGAAACAAATTGAATGGGTTCGAATAATTTGAATTCCGCTTATGTTAGCGTGGTGGATGAGTCGGAATGAAATATAATTTTAAAATTAAAAGCCAGGTTATAATAAGGTCTGTTTGAAAAATGATCATTCCGTCCGACCTTAAAGTCTGTTGTAGAAATATTGTCACTAAAAACATCAAATCAAGCCAATAACTGACGTTTAATTAAAGTTGTTCAACATTTTAGATTACATGTTTATTAAAATTCATACCAGAGAATGTGCCCGTTGAGTTATGTCAGCAACTTGTGGTGACGTTCCCAGTGCCATTTCATTGGTCCATTCGTCCATTGGATAGTTGATAGTCACCGTAGAAAGAGTTGTTGCTAAAATGTTTCAAAAATCAATGTTATAGGTTCGCTAATTTAACTCTTCGATTTCTTCTACCCAGGAACATTCTTAAAATTAAACCAACCCCCAGCTAATTAATTTTGGACATATTTTCCAATCAATATTGTTCGTCAAACTCACTTTAGAGTTATTGTAATTATATTTTTTACTGCTGTTAGGGGGTAGCTATAGAGACGTTATAAAGACGAGAGAAGAGCCGTTTTGTATTGAGGTGAATGTCCTCTTCTCCGGTCTAGGAGTATAGTCGACTGACCTTGACGACCGATTGATGGGGATGTGCCGTCCGGCGGAGGTAGAAAAATGTACCCTGTCAGAGACAAATAATCGACAAGTTTTTGGCAAATTTGCCTGATTTGTAGACCCTTTTAGAAACGAAAAGTGGTCATAGTTTTAGGAGAAAAAAAACTAAACTTTTAAAAGACTGACCCTATCAGAGCAAATCTTTTGGACTAATTTGGGACCCTGTCAGAGACTTCAGAGCAAAAAGGTACCCTCACCGGCGACACGTTCAAGTAGCCGGATCAGAATCCTTATCAGAAGCTTTTGGGGATAGTGCACGGGGAAGTAGGTCAACAGCAAAATTTATGTTGTTTTTTTAAGAGAAGATTGCGTTAAAAAGTATTTATAAAGTTTGTTGCAAAAAGATCGTCACTAAAAAGTTACTCATCCCGTGTAGAAACCAGGATCACCAGGGTTGATGTTCTATTTGTGTCTTCTCACGTTATAAGAACTACAATGTAGTAAACCTAATTTTTTGGATCAAGTTTACGTATTTTTTTTCTTTTTTGGTCACAATTACTCTTTCATATTTGAAAATCTCCAGTATGGTCCCTACTGACCTACTTGACTTGTTGAACTAGATTTTATAGATTTTTGGCTATTTGGAGAACAGCAACACTCTGTAACCTATATCGTTTTTGTAAAAACTCAAATCAATAAACAAACTTTGAACGACGATTGTAGTTGTAAATCTAAAGTTCATTATCAGAACCTGGTTATATGACAGAGATAGAACAGCTGAAATCCAGTTCTGCTCATTCCAGCCGCGGCTTTCTTATACTATGGTGTCATCCTGGTTTCTACGTATGAATTGTTTTTAGTGACATTCCTTTTTGCAACAGAAGTAGTTTTAAAATTCTGTTGGCAAAAAGATTGTCACTAAAAATTACTCCCATGTAAAAACCAGGATCACTTTATTTACTTTTTGTTTCCTTCGTGTCATCCTGGTTTCTACACATTCTGTGTGACAATCATTTTTACAACAGTTTGCAGTATACCTGGTTGCTGAACAGATTTACAAAAGAAGGATAATTTTTGTTGGCAGAGATTTTTCTCCCATCCACCATTCTTATCATAGAGAACACATCGTTTTGTTTTGTCTTTCACAGGAGGGTTAATCCAACCATTGAAAGTCAAAGAAGAACCGTCCGTCCATTGGTGAGAATTTTCATGCAATCTAGAGAGAGTAAAGATATGATTGATGTAAATTTGTGTCGGAAAAAGTTTGGGACAAATTTGAACAGCTTAACAAATTACACCGTAAAACAATTTTGACGAGATTTAAACGTCGCTTTTTACATATTAGATCATGGGGGGGGGGGGGGTCACTCGATTTAAAAAACGACGGCCAAAAATTGGACCTTCAAATTCGGACCCTTACAGGTGCAGTGCAAATTTTGCCGAAAAAATTACCCTTACAGTGCAGTTTTTGACCATTTTTCCCCGATTTTAGCAAAGAATTTCAAAATGTCCTCAAATTTCCTACCCTTAGTGCACCTGGATTTTGTCAGCACCTTGAAAACCTACCTTTAAAGGGCCACACACACCGTAGGTCGGACCATATGAGTGCCCTCCCCACTTCCCTGGGATCATGGCGTTTTATTAAGTCTATAATTTCGAATTTGTTGGATGAATTATGTGAAGCTTTCGAACTATAGTTAAGTAATTGTTTCCGCAACTTTTTCAACAAGTATTCCATCTGCTCACCTGTTTTTTTTTATTCAACATTTTATCAAATGACGGATTCCGATATGTTGGATGGATTTGGGCCGGCATTTAATTATAGAAAGCTTTAGACAAAGGTCGACGTATCATAAAGAATTTCAGTGTTTTGTATATATTCATGATATCCATAATATGTAATCTTTGGTATGGAAGCATTCAAAAAGCCGAATTTTGCAACCAGTTCTACATTAGAATTTCTAAACACCCGCCGGTATTTTAGAATGTATCTAGGTATAAAACATTACGTAATGCATATCATGAATTGTTTCTAAAGGCCGGTCTCGGATTGTCAGTTTGCGCTGAGTGGAAACCGGGCTTAACGCACCTATCGTTCAAACCAATCCATGTTTCTTGTGTATTCATTTGTTCCATTGTATTCCCAACCAAAGAAAACTCGGTGGTACTTGTGATGGAGATGAGAGAGGATTTTTCAGAAGCACAAGTCGACGAAGCATCTTCCCATGTTTTCTTGTCACCGAAGAATTTGTAACAATAGCCTTCTTGCTGTGTATAACCTGGTGCACATGCTCCTGATAGCTCTGATTGACCAAAATCTTTTTCGAAATAGAGAAAGATTGGTTCAAAAAGTGGTACAATAAACAGTAAAAAGACGCATCATTAAAGCCAATTTGCCGGTGTGAGGTCTGTGTTTTGAATAAAAAATACCGACTCACGTTTCTAAAATAATTCAGAATGAGAGTGATTTAAAAAACTAATCAACCTAGTTTTTCACTGCTGACTTGGCATATGGTCTATTAACCTGCCAATCTGACTTCTTTTTGCAACAGACTTTAGTAATACACTCACTATTAACAGGAAGCACATTGCATCTAGCACCATCGTTATCATCCAATACGGCCGACACATCAAAGAAAGCTACAATGTATGATTTGCCTGAATCATCTTCAGCTTTCCCGACGCAGACAAACGTTGCAGAACGCCATACAAGTTGCGCAAAATATTTGCTCTTTTCTGTGATGACTGCATTCTCGAAATCGTAATCCATAATTTGGTTATACCAAGATCTAACGGCGCGTTTAGCATTGTAACCTTGGTCGTTGTCACTGGTGACGTACAAAGCTTGTCCTATTCTTGCGCCACGTTTTTCAATCAATCTAGAAAAAAATTTAAAATGGATTCCCAGGATTTCAGGAAAGTTACCTTAATTTAAAGGAATAAATTAATGCGGACTTAATAAATGCGAATGACACTCGAAAATGTTCATGTTTTCAGAATTAATTAAAATGCAAATAACTTTAAGTTTTGTGGAATCTAATAATGTGAATTAGGGTCAAATTCGCATTAATTTAATCTCACATTAATTTATTCCCTTAAAGCAATTGTATTTTTATATGTCTCGCCAAGAACTGAATAAGCAAAATAAAAGAATCTTTTGTAATGAATCTAGAGAAAAATGTGGAGCAAGACACATACCGTTTTTACTTATGTCTGTTTAAAATTTTGAATAGATTCCTTTTATTTAAATTCTGCTTGCGTCAGCATAGACACGCTAGCTTCAATACATCACCGTATAATGTCTTTAAGGTATATTGCAATTCAAGCCATTTATTCAGGTAAAATAATGGTAAAAAAAAGGTTGCTTTATCAGTTCCAGAGCTACAGTTGTATACAAATAAAGGTGCTTATATTGTTTTTGGCGATTTTGAGGGTGTAAACCCTAGCAACAGAGTTGTTGTTTCATCCAAAGGGGATTTACCAGGTGGGTTTTCCAGAAACCGATAAAATGATAACACTGGCAAAAAATACTGATGAATAACTGATTGCTCTTCTAGCAATGACGAAACTGGCTAACCTGAGAGGGTATTAGAGTTCAATTTTAGTTTTGAAAATGAATCAAAGCTCCCCGCCCCATACAGGTCAAAAAAAAAAAAGTCGTCAAAAAGCTTTGAATTTTTGAATTTGTGGTAGATTTTGTCTGTTAGTCACATGATAATAAAAATCATCCAGTTTTACTGGAACTTACTTCTTTTCGCTTGCAAGGTATTGAGCCCATTGTTGTGCTGCTTTACATGAGCGATCAGACCATGATAAAGCAACGGCAGAATGCATATAGCGATATTTATTCATCTCTTCCAACATTTCTGTCTTCAGTTTCTCATCCATTTTGTTCACTGTAAAGATAATATGCAGTGGCGGATACAGAAGGGTGTCAAAAATTTTGACGGAGAGTGTTTGCTTTTGTTTATATCAGATATTTGGAAGTCGACACTCTCCGTCAAAAGTTTTTGAGTACCTTCAGTATCCGCCTCTGACATGATTTCAAATTGAATCTCAATCTAAGAATCTAACACTTGGCTTATAACTGACCAGGGCTTTTCCAGAAAAGAATCCGTACTCCCTCTGTTGAGAATGTCGATATTTCTTAAACACCAACCCCCTTGATATCCTTGGTCTTCAAATTCTTACCGCTGGATATCCTAGGATATTGAAAATTTCAAACTCCCTGGATATCCTATATCCTCACCAGTTGGGGACACGGATTTCTATCTGGAAAAGACTGCAATGGTAACTAAAAGTTAATCTTTTAACTAAAAGTTAATCTTTTAAAATATGAATTTAGTGTAATCTTAAAATCCTCCAATGGTTGACTTGTTTTCTTCCTTAAAAACGATTCATTTAAATGATATACCTTTATCCAATGGGAAATTAGCTTTCATTTTATTCAAGCGCATATTGAGATGATATTTAGCTGTTGCCTCTAAAACGAGAAAGACAGATCAATGATGTAATTGAAAGTCTCTCAGGCTTAATACATAGTTTGTTTTATAGAGACCGAATTGATTTCCTATCTCAGGATCGTTCAGGATCAACTATCCAACACTGACCAGAATTTGTAGTCAATGGAAAATGACCTCGCTATACCTGTGGTGGCGAGTCGACAATCTTCCTTATGAAACAAACACTCCCCTATGTTACGGCTCCATTACGGCGGGCTACCCGACAGGCACAGAGCGATGTTTCAACGTCTTAATAACTTTGTTCTAGCGTCAGAACATTATTTGAACGTTAAAGAAACACCATGTGTCTGCTGATTAGGTTACTTGTTCTACTCGTATGGTGTCCTAAGTAAGTGCATGTATTATGTTATGTTGAGGCTCCAATCATCACCCGCACCGACTGTTTGAGTGATTTAAATTCCTTATAAAAGATTCCTTACAACTTGTAACGTCATATTTAACCATTTGAATGGCTTCATTTATTTCTAAGCCAATGGTTGTCTAGTATCGGTCTAGTGATAAGTAGAGACCGGCCTTTAGGTTTGACTTAAACATTGGTTATACACCTTTTTTTATAACAACATTTTGCTGAGATTTGCTGAGATTTGCTCAAAAATTAAGAACATCTTAAGAACGTGCCAAGCCTGAAAAAAAGAGAAACATTTTTAGGCTAGGTGGGTGGGGGACTTTAAACGCTTTGATAAAACGTGTTCCAGATATACACTATTATTTCAGCATTGTTTCAACGTCAAAAATAACGTTCTGATGTTGAAACAACATTGTTTGGGCGTTAAGAGCAACATTGTGTTCCTGATGGGGCGGTTATTAGGGTTATTTAGAGACAATGCATTATTTTGTTATTTCGACTCGTATAATAAGAACATCAATAAGAAAACCTAAGGCTGAAAATGGTTGAAAAAATAAGAACATCCAGCCTCAACCAAAATTTATACCAGCCTTTATAATTGAAAGAGAAGAAGAAATTAAGCCAGGTGAATTAGCTTGAGAAGATTTTAAAGTGATGTATTTAGGAATAGCTTCCCAATAAAAGTTTGACCTTCAAAAATTTTAAGATGGCATTATTCTTAGGACATTCTTAACTTTTTGGCCAATTTTATCACGAATATTCTTATAAAGTACTACGAACGACCAACCAATGAAGCACATCGGACTTTGCGAAACAACATTCAAGAAAAGATACGGTGGACACCAGAATTCTTTTAACAACGAACGATATCGCAACAGCACCACCCTGTCAGTCGAGTATTGGAAGAATAAAGACAACAACTTTACGCCCTCGGTAAGCTGGAGAATTGTCAAAAAAGCACCTGCGTAGGGCCTGGTTGTTTTATATCAAACAAAGTCCAAAACCTACCATAAATCTACATACAATTTGACCAATACCAATATTTCGATTTCCTCTACTAGTTCAATTTTTGCAGTCCTATGTTAGTATTGTTAAAGCTTCATGCCATTCTCACATTGCCAAAGGAGAAACTAGTTTATGACCTAGAATTTTATTTCATTCAATTCGATATATGAATATTTTACACCTCTCAGATACCTGCCTCGCGTATACCGGCACACCAGTGCTTCTAATTCCAGTCTAATATCTTTACTCATGACATAGAGAGTCCAATCTTGACTTTGTTTTAATCTTCTCCGAACTACTTAATCCTTCGATTCCAAGCATTAAGTTATATTATTTATAGTTATATTGTTTTTTTAGACACTGCATAATTATTTAATTTACACAATTTCCAGGTGAAGAGCCAATTGTAAATTTGGAAATACTGCGAAATATGTCGTTATTATATTATTATTAAACACCACAAACATATCTCCTCAGAAGGTATTGTGCTTTTTGTGTTTTCAGGACTTTTTATCTACAAAAAAAACATGAAAAAACCTAAAATTTGCACTATTTTTTTCGTGTTTGCAGTGTTTTCATGAAACAACCAGGCCCATATACTGCTCTATTTAAAATATTGAGCACTATCGAGAAAGAAGATTCTCTTCATCATATAAAGTACATTCTTATAAAAAAAGCGTGTAAAGCAATGATGGGATTATCCCAGCAAGCACGTGACATTTTTTTTATGTTTTGGAGTTGAAATAACGTTATTCGGACGTTCCGTGTCTACCGGGATATTTTACCTTTACATATCTTCGGTTTCATTGGTTCAGCTTGCTCAACTAATTGATCATAATTGACCAAGGTGCTATATTTTGAAGTTGGATTTGACACCAACCCTTTCATTTTACATTGTTTCAAAGGAGATTCGGGACCAAAAGCCACACCAAAGATGATGACACCATTATCTTGAAGTTGTTTTGAAGGTGTTCGAATGTCATCTGTTGAATATCCATCCGTTACAATCACCAATATCTTTCCAACGTCTCTGATATTATTGTCAATCACTTCTGTGCGCACCAAGTCAAGAGCTCGGCCTGAAAATCAAAAGCAATACCCAGGTGGGTAAATTTTTTTGATATCTTATGAGTCCCACTCAAAAAATATTCAAAATTCACGCATTCACACACCGAAAGAAAATCAATTTACGCAATCACGCAAACCAATGATTTCTGACGAATTATCAGCAAAGAAATATTTTCTTACGTTATTTTGTAACTTCGACTTAATTTTCAAAAGTATTGAGCTATTCTACTTGAAGATACACAAGATTTAAGTCTAGTTTATTCGGTTATGTAAATTCTGGTATAGTAAAATTGAAGTACATCATTTCGCTGTCTTTCATGGCGAAATATATGAGTGATATAGGTAAAGAATGTCGTTTTGTGGAGAGAAATGGAAAAATAATGAATTTAAAGAGGCTCTTACCGATGTAAGAACGTCCTTTCTTAGCAGGCATTGTGTTATCATTTAAGAATTGTTCCAAATCGTCATTCCCTTCAATCTCACCAAGGCCGCTGACGACTGATGGTTCTGTTGCAGATTCAACGATGGCAATCCTGACTTTCTGTTTGCCAAGATCAAATTTCGACGCCAGTGATTTGACAAAAGATTTAACATTCTTGAAATAGTCGTCTTTCTGATTAGCTTCGATGGAACCAGAATTGTCAATCAGGAAAATGAGGTCCATCGGGCTTGGACATTCGGAATCTATTAATCCGAAAACGAATCAAGTTTTTTAATTGTGGTAAACTTGTAAGATATCTCCCTAAATAATTACCCTTTGAGAGACTCGTTATTGCTCGCACATTATGCCATCACCTGTTTTTATGCCCAATTACCCCCCCCCCCCCATCCCCGGAACATGTCACTTTTTTCCTGAAACTTACCTTGAATTAATTCGTCAAGTTTGGGTGTTGACACTGTCGTTGATGGCGATGATGAAGTTGTTGTTGTGGGTGTGGTGGTAGGTAGTTCAGTTGTGGTTGTGGTTGTTGTGGTTGAATCATCTGGTTCTTGTCCAGAAACATCCAAAGCTGGTGATTGTGTAACTGGATATGCAACGTCTAAAGGTTGAGCAGCAACGTCTAAGGTTTGAGGCGTCGTGGTCATCGTTGGAGTATCTCTTAACGGTTCTTTCAAATCCAACGGTGGAGGTTGAGTCACTTCAGCAGTTTGCGTTGGTTCGTTCAGCTCTAATGGGGCAAGCTTGGTAATTGTGGGCATTTCCGTTGTCCTTTGTATGTCGAGTAGAGGCAGTTGGGTCCGTTCAGGGGATTTTGTTGTTTCTTTTATATCTAGTTGAGGAGGTTGAGTGGGTGTAGAGGGTTGAGTTGGTTCGTTCAATTCTAATGGAGCAGGCTTGGTAACTTTTGGACTTTTGGTTGGCTCTTCTACATGCAATTGTGGAGGAGTTGTTGGTTCTTCGGTTGTTGAAGATTGCAGAGGTTCTTCTTCGTAAAGAATCGTCGTTGTTGGTTGTGTTGGAGGATGTTGTTGAAGGGTTTTGTTTGTTGATGGCGATGTTGTTGTTGTTGTTGTTGATTCTTCAGGGTTTGTTGTCGAATCTGCAGAATAGGGTTCATCTAGTGGTTCTTGTTGTGCTAAGCTATTATCTAAATCTGGTAAGATTGTTGTCAGAGTTGCAGGTGCAGGGGTTGTTGTCTTGGCTAATTCGTTTTCATCTTGTTGTTGTTGTGGTGGTTGTGAGGTGTTCTCGCTTTCTTTCTCTTCAAAAACAGTTTCATTTTTCTGTTGTTCTACTTCGCTTTGGCAAGATTGGTCGTATTGTCCTAAAAAAGGTTGAAATCAATCATGATAAGGGGGCGCTAAAAGTTGTTTTGTTAAATATGTCCAGTACGTAATGTTTTCAACAGAAATTTCGGAGGCTTATGGACCAGCATAGACGATGGCGGCCACGGTATGTCGGGTCACTCCTCTACCCTAGAGCCTAGACACCAACGATGGGTAGTTAGGGACATTGACGTCACAAGGAAGGACTCCTTGCTGACAGAATTTAATACAAGCTGGCAAAGATGAAATATAAATATTTTATGTGACTTCTAACTATGTCCATTAATATTATGCTAGAAGGTTCTTAACATAAACAAACCAAAAAGTTGAATGTTATACACATAACAGATTACGTCATGGATTCGGATATTATGAATAATGTATTCGAAGATTAAAAAAAGAACAAATATCCCCAAATTAAGAAACAAATGAACAAACTTCTAGCTCGCCACTTTCACTTGACTAGAAGGTTTAATGATGACCACACACTATCAACGACGGGAACTTGTTTCAATCTGTGGAGATATCTTACCCAGATGAACTAGAACTCAAAGTTTAACACTCCAGCTACTCATGCTACCTGTTTCTATTCGAAGAGGGAACTTCTGTTTATAAATTAGTCTCGATTTCCAGACCATTATTTTGTTATTACCCAGTAGAGAAATAATAAACAAAATAAAAATAAAACAAAAAAGCCGTACGGAACATTAGAATAATGGTCTGTAAACATTGCTCACTTTTGACGATTTTGAGGTTGGAAAAACTCTGCGCAGTGGATTTTTAGGTATAAAGATTTTACCTTTTCTTCGCGGCTTTCTCAAAAACATAAAATTTATGATTTTCATATCAAATAAACAAGAATATAATATTTTTCTTAAAAAAATCATAAATTTTTAACGTCGTCAGAAAAAGAAAATTGGCTGTGTACGTACCTTTTGTAGTCCCCTTATAAAAACCAAGCAAAAAGTGGGAACTACAAAAGCTATGTCGTCAAAATAACATCATTTTGGTCTTAAAAGACGAAAAGAAGAAAAGTTTCTCTCCACGGAGAAAAAGTTGCCACACCTTTGACCCGAGGAGGATATTTTCCTAATTGGCCGAAATCCTGTGTAAGTTGAAAACTCATGAACAGATTGCGTTTTTCTTAAGATAGCTGTAAACTCATATTAAGTTGGTGCATATTGAGTTTACGTCCTCTTTTTCGTCAAATTTAGGTCAGTACTTTAGTTTGACGGATCTTTTAGATATAGTTTTATCCATACGATCTATACTGATATTCTTTTCCCAACATATTTATATACTGTTTTTAAAATTGTAAGGGTTAAAAGTTACCGCTACAAAAAGACAACTGTAAAAAAAATGATTTTTATCAAAATAACGACATATGAAATATACTATAGGGTAAAAGTTTGTTGTTTGCAGAATTCTCGACAAAGGAAAATCATCTAAAACGTTACACCCACCCGCGGCAAAATTGTTGTCTCAGGAAAAAATTAAACAAGAGAATGATGTCAAAAAGCGCGAAAGAAAAAGAGGTTAGGTAGAGAATAATCTATCGCAATATACAAATTGAAAGGTTGATGTGATATATTTTCTATACAAGTTACATGAAAAGTATTTTCAAAAATATAAGTTGTCATAAGGTGTTTAGCATTCACGGCGTTGACATTTGTTGTTGACTTGCTCAAAGTTGTCAACTTCGTCTTCAAATGTTATGCTGCCATTGTTGAGGGTTCTGGTGGCAATGTTTTTTCGCAACGAACAATTTGTTTACTTTACCAACAATAACGTCTCCCAATTTGTTTGCATCAGGTGCGATTTTCAAGTTAGTCGTCATTTTGACAAGCTGATCAAATCCTTCTGGAGCTGGTGCTATTAGATAGTCTGAACCAAAATGATCACATTCGTGTCTGTTGGCAAGGGTTGAACGTTCAGTTCGAAGCACTTCTGGATGTTCACAGTAATCAGATTCGACAATACTAGGGGTTTCCACACCTTTCACAGGTTGTCTTCGTGTTGTGGGAAGAAAGATCAAGAATATAAACATTTCAGTAAAAAAGGAACTAATTTGATAAAACTTTAGCAAAAACTCTTTTTGACTCGTGAGCTATAAATTCTAAACTGTCTAAAATCATTTGGAAATCCGCTGTAGATTTTTTCATCCTGCTTTATCATACGCCTAAAAATGGGTCCTTTAAATCAAAATTTAGATAAAAACTGCATTTTAGCCTCACCTTGGTGAAAGATTGTGCTTGGTAGGCCTTCCTCAGCATCAATTTTATTTGTCGGTGATATTCCTTCAAGCTTTCACCATCTTTGCTCGATGGTGACTGTCTTAAGCGCTTATGGCTTCACAAATCTGTAGTATAACTGGCCTGTACCAAACCCTTACTTTTATGTAGCTGTCGATAGTAGATTCTAGTAGGGTTTGTTACGTTAAGAAAGATTTTGTGTGCAAGTGTGTTTTCAAATAGCCTCTGCGGGGAGTATATAAAGCCAAGTCAATTATTTGTAAACCATCTGATTCTTGGTGGGAGCATTTTTGTTCAGGTTTATGTAACAATTGTAATGTAATACATTTTTCTAGTAAAAACGTGTTTTTCTTGATGAAGTTTTACAAAAACCCGTGTATCGAAGAATGCTTAGATTACTGGATTATGCATAGGTAAAATAACAATTTCTATAGCTATCAAATTTTCTCACCTCCCATTAAACTGGTCATTTCCGGTTTCTGTAAAACATGACAAAATAATGCCAGTTCCTTTATTCGGAAATCTATATCCATTGTTGTGTTATTCGCATCTCCAAGGATAAGTTCATTGATAGGTGCTGCATCAGCAATATTAGCAGGTTGTTCTGTTGGAGATTTTGTTTCACGTTTTTCACGTTTCGTGTTCGTCTCGATGCCGTTGATGTAAAGCTTGACAATACCTAAAAAGTAGAATTCGTGGTACTCATTGCACTTACTCTTTTTTATTTTACGAAAACATCCTAAAAAGGCGCCGAGTGATTGTTACTAGTTTTGAATTTTCAACAATAAAACTTGTGGCAAACATCCATTTTTTTGGGGGGTTTGTGTCTGTAGAAAAGATTACGATATTTGAAAGTAACAAAATTTAGACTTCAATGAAAGAGAAAGCAAAGGATCAGCAACCCCATATGATTTAAGATTAAAGATTAACCCATCATGCCGAACACGATCAAAAGCCTTTGAAATGTCCAAGAACACACCCCTGGTATCTAAAGAGGGATTGGCGTCAAACCCTGTAAAAATATTATGCGTTATGGATAACAGCTGAGACACGCAAAAGTCTCCCTTCCGAAAGCCAGACTGAGATGGTGAAAATAAGTTGTTTGTTATAAAATAGTTGTAAAGTACATCGTAAATGCACTTTTCAAATAATTTACCAAACACTGGGAGAAGGAAGAATCTATAGAATATTTGACCTTAAATAAACTTTTTTTATCAAAATATTTTCTTTCTTGTAGATGCATTTTTGTAATTCTTGTTCTCGAGAACGGTAGCAAAAACTTTTGTGGAAAATATAATTTTCCTGTTGAAATGATTGAAATGAGTACAAAAAGATTTCCAAATTTGAAAATAAAGGTTTTATTTAGGTAGAAGATTCTGTCGACTACAAGTCTATCATCAGAAAGTTCTTATTCTTTTTCTGACATTTATTATCGATAGTTCGTTTATGCATTAAGGCTCGAGCTATATGTTTTTGTTTTTTTTCGCGTGCAAGGTTTATCCTGGCTCTCTACATTTTCGTAAGTTTATCTCCTATCTTGTGTTTTGTTCTTGATATTTTCTTTTTATTGTTTTTGTATCTATGCTGACGGAGGACTGTTCCGTATGCACTAGCAAATTAAACATAGAAAAACTACTGTCCTAAGTGCAAAAGACGATACCATGCTAAGTGTAACGGCATTGAAGCTAAATTCATTAAAAATATCTCGCTCTTTTGATTCTGATGATGAATTACTTTCTGGTAAAGACATAAGTTACTTAAAACCTTATTTTGAGCAATTAAATTCTCGGATACCTTTTCTAACTTTGATTCGCATAAAGATAACCAGATTAACGAGTATGACTACAATGATCCTGTAATTAACTTTGACTGTAAATATTACAGTACTCAGGAATTTATCTCTCTTCCTCTCAAAAAAATATTCACTCTCTTGCTTTCATCTTAACATGTCTTCTCTAAAAAAACATCATGACGATTTCACTACAATATTATCTAAACTCAATCATAACTTTGATATTCTTGACATCAGCGAAACTAGACTGAAATCTCCTATCGAAAACACTAATCTGACTAATCTTTCTATCAATGGCACCCCAGCTCTATCTTCAGTTGGAGGTACTGCTCTCTTTATTTCTAAATCTCTTACTAATAAACCTCACAAAGATCTCTCAAAAATCATCTCTTCTAATCTCGAATCTACTTTTGCTGAAATTTTCTTAAAAACCGAAAAAGTTATATCGTTGGTTACATCTACAAAAAATCACTAGACATTAAGCTTTCATCTTAAGGTCTTCTTCTGAAACCATGGATTTCCAAAGACATTCTCACCTCGATGAAAATCAGAGATGGCTTGTTTAATTACTTTTTAAACACAGACCTACCTGATTTGGAGGCTTTCTTGCGTGGTAGGTATAAATTTTATCGTAACCGAATCGTCTCTGCTCTATCGCTTGAGTAAAAAACTTCACTATTCTAAATTCTTTCTTCACATTTTGCGTGTAATCTCCGCAACTTATGGCAAGGCGTTCGTGAAATTATATCTTCGTCGTCATCTTCAAGCTGTATTTCTCTTAATATCAACGACCCTTTATCATATAACCCCAATAAGGTTTCTGAAACTTTTAACGACTTTTTTTACCACAATTGCAGGTAACATTCGATCTAAAGTTCCTTTTACTCGTCATCATTTTTCTGAGTGGTTGAAAGACGAAAATCAAAATGCGAACTCCTTTTTCATTGTCCCAGCAACCCCTGATGAAGTCTCTGCTGTTCTCAAGTCCTTAAGTGATAACAAAGCTACAGGTCCAAGTAGCATACCCTACCCGATTATCATTTCTAATTTGGAAAGCTTCTCTTCTATTCTTTCTAACATTATCAATCTGTCTTTCTCTTCTGGTATCTTTCCATCTAAACTCAAAGAAGCCAAAGTCATACCTATTTTCAAAAACAAAGGCTCTCCTCTTGATGCTGAAAATTACAGGCCCATTTCTTTGCTCTCAAACATTGATAAAATCTTTCAAAAACTTATGCACAAGCGTCTTATGACTTTTCTTGATCAATCAGGCTCTTTGTATCCACTTCAATTCGGCTTCCGCTCAAAACATTCTACTGAAACAGCACTTCAATATTGTGTTGATCAAAT
>JAUJPO010070678.1:0-26117 GCA_032270745.1 Tiaropsis multicirrata
CATGGTATTGAGTTTCTGGATCAGATTCAAAAGGTTGCAAACTTTCATGCCAGTTTATTTCATCAAAATACTTGTTGGTGTTTTCCCAGTTTATCTTTTCATCATCAAATATACTGTTCAAAGATCTTTGGTTATCAGGTTCCTTTGATTTAGTAAATGTTAGATGGGTAGTTACATCAACAAACAAGTGATCAGAATGAATGGTGTTTGTGGTTGTGTAATCGAATATTGTGTATGAATTGTTAGTCAGTAACAAGTCTAAAATATTTCCATTTTTGTGTGTAGGTTTACAAAAGTATACAGAAGGATCTAAAAGTGATTAAATACATTTTGTAGTCAATAACAACTACTTTTTCCTTAATTTTTGTTGCAAAACGCATGATTGAAACAGTTCATTTTTATTTAACTAGCAAAAATTGCTTCCGCAAAACCCATATAAAACACTTGAATCACAAAAACACGCAATTTTGGAGAGCTCAAGTCGCAAAAATTTCTTCCCTTAAGGTATACACACCCAAAGAAATTTACTTCGCGATAAGACACAGAAGTTCTGATTACACTATTTTTAAAATAACTTATTTTCTAAGAAGTTGATCTGGCTGTCGTCAGCCCTGTTTACAGAATCAGAACTGATATCTTTCAATAATACTTTAGTCATACAAATATTTGCGAGCAGAAAGTTTTTGCGAATTTAAGGTTTTTAGTGAGAGCTGAAAATGGCTCAGCGGTGACAAATTCTTGTCCAATTAGATGAACAGTATTCACGGTGATTTGCTGTTGGTAGTATGAAAATTGGGGAAACTTTGATGCATTTATTTAAATAACTCGTGTTTTAATAGTCCCATTAAGATGAAACTTTGTGTTAGTATCACATTTAATCGGAATTAAGATAATTACGGCTGTAGTAATGCTATTCTGTAGAACCATATTGAAAATACAAAAAGAATTTTAAAAAATTTCACAAAAAGATTTTCAAATAATTCCGCAAAAAATTTGTTTTATTCAATTTTTAAATCCGATAGCCGATTAATCAATTGTTTTTTTTAAAGTACTCCACATTGCATGCCTTGCATAAGTTAAACAAGTGATTTTAGGGACCATTCAAAAAGTACCTACGCTCGAAAATAGCAAATTTATGACCCCTCTCCCCCTTGTATGCTTCCGTACACTTTTAAGAGACCCCCCCTTGTCGTATGTACGCTTTTTCAGCAGTGACATGTTTTATTGGTATTTAGGTTATCTTGTTAGTGAAGATTTTTTTATTTTGGAACAAAATTATGCTTGAGAAGTTGGATAACTGTAGCTTTGTGTTTGTATAGTCTAAGTTTTTACTCCAGAAAATCTTTTGCTACTTCAGTCCTTACAATTTTAGGCTAGACAATTAGACAATTTTTGAGCTGATGATTTTCAAGTTTTCTTCAACTTTTATATTATGCATTGTCTTGACTTTAATGAATTGGATTAATATTTCAAGTCGTTTTTGCAGAAAGATGACCCAAACGTAATGGTTTAGAGGATGTAAAGATACTCTAAAAAGAGGGCTTTGCACCTGATTTGAGGCAAAGGTTTCTTAAATTTGATAAATAAGTGAAATACAATTTTAATTTCTGGGAGCTCGTTATACAAACTGCCTTAGATACAATCAACAATAAAGCGTTTGAAATTTATATTAAATTTATATAAAGTTAAGTCTAGTTAAATGTTGGGACTAGGAGATACCTTTTAGTGACCTTGGTTAAAGAGTGAATGGTGAACAATATTATACAAAAGTGTTTGATACAAAACATTTCTTTAATTTGAATAATATTTTTATTTTCAAAACCAAAAAATTATAATTATAATTCTGAGTTATAATAGAGAGGTAATGTTCTTGCATCGGAGTTCCCAAACGTATTTAGAGAGTTCTGTTGAATTGACCTGACGACAGTGAACTTTTTTTCATAAATCACCCTATGCATGACCCAACCATGGGCCATACTTTAAAGGAAGAAACTTTTACAAGTTTGCGATTTTAAAAAAGTAAATAAAAATCCAGCAAAAAATGCTGAACATCTTAATTTGCAATTGTCAATTCCTGGGAAATATGTGATTTTGAGCTATTTGCAAAAGTTAATTTCCGCAAAAAATGTCAATTTCTTCACATAAATTTTCAAAATGTTATTTTTAGAGGGATTTATTTCCAATGCAAGAACATAGTAAGCTTTGAAGGCTTTATTTCTTTAGATATTGTAAATTAATAAAGATGGAGAAACTTAAAAAGATTTTTAAATTTACTTTTTTGCAAAAGTTAATTCTCGCAAAAATGCACTCCATGCATTATACATAAAGCTAATTTTACAAAACCACCAAGTTGGAGAGTTTTTATGCTAGAGTTTAGTTTTTATAGTAGTAAGCAATCCACTAGTACTGGCATAGTGGTTAAAAAAACTTTTTCGCTGAGTATAAATTCCTTAATCTTGTTTGATTTAAATTCATTTTGATAATAATTTCAAAACCTAAAGGAAATAATGGAGTAATTTTATGAATTTTATTCCTTTGTTATTTTGGAACAAATTCTTCTTGAGTGATATTTAAAATTGTGTTTACACAGATTTATCAATTTATGTGTTCCTCAATTTTCTTTATTTTTAGAAAGAAAAAGTAACAAAAAATACACAAAAGACATTATAGACATTCCTCAACAGAACTAGAAGGTGAGTCAATAATTTATCACCTTTTTCACTTTCGATTTTTCACTTTCTTTTTCTCCTCCTCTTCTCAATTTTCAAGAATTTTATGACTCATTCAAAATGACGTAATAGCTTTGTTTTCAGATTTTGTAATTTCTTTTTTTTCTTTTATATTAATGGTGTCTTCTCACTCTACCCTCATTTTCATCACAGCTCTTTTCATCTTCTCTTTTTTCCTTTTGTAAAAGCCTCTAGAGTTATCCAATAAAAATCGTGTTCACTCTTGGGCTCAGGACGGTCCTACTTAATTCTACTTTGATTCTGCTAAATTTAGTAGCATGACAAACTTAGGAAAAAGACCAATCAATTTCTTCATAGTTTTCATATGTCATATTTATCATAGTTTGTCTTAAGGAATCCTTTTATGTTTTTTACAAAACCTAATGAAAAAATAAGTTTATGATGACTCATTGTCTCTCTAGACACTCGAGATATGATAAGCTTGAACTTTTGTTAAGAAAAACATCTGATTTTCTTCAAATTTCAATGAAGGGGGTATAATGAATTTTTTTGTTCAGGTCAGAGTTTCTTCATAATACTACATTTTGATTTGAGTTTACAAAGAAGTGCAAATTAACTTTTACAGATCTCCATTGTATATCTACTTTCATCTATTTAATCTTCCCAAGTCTTTCCTCTTCACTTGTTCTACGAAACGAATTAAAAGTTTGTAAAGATGTTGGTATATTTTGCTTTCAAGCAGTCATTTTAGGGAATGGATAAGAATAAAATTTATATCACCTAAAGCCTTTGATAGGCTGCGATAGCCCTCTTGATTTTGAAAGTAGATGATAAATTATTTTGGCTCCATAAATGATGGGATTTTTGCTTAAAAGTAAATGTTTGTATATTTTCTATCAAACGATTGTCGGGGTTTGTAAAGTCTTGAAGACATGTATACAAGAAGTTTTTATTGCACAGCACTGACATTAAGATTAGATAGATATTCATTGAACACTACATGATAAATAAAGTTGCTTTCTTTTACAACCTTTAGTTAATCCCAGCAATTGTAAAGTCCTTTTGTCTCTTCTTTTCCTCGTTTTAGAATTCCTGTCCTTTGTATTGAGATGTCATTAACATATTGTCATAGCCACCGAATATCTCTCTCTCACTCGTTCTTTTCTACCTTACTTATTTCAGATCATTGTTAAGTCTGTCGTTGAGGAAATTTTATTGAGTGGTCGTCAGTCGTATTTTTATTTTTGTAGTCTGTTGTATGGAAGTGAAAAATGGTATTTTCACTCTGAGAGATTTTTATGTTTGACTTGGTATTGTTTTTCGTTGAAAATTAGTCTTGTTTTTGTTGTTTTGTAGGTCTGCAAAGTATTTTATTATTTTTCTGATATGATGGTTATTTTAATGGTTTTAACATTTACAATGTAGTAGAATAGAAAATTCCTTTATAAAAATGATAAAATAGTTTTATAAAACTTGGATTTGTTCCAATGATGTTTTTTGTCTTAGGCTAATTTACTTTGTGATGAATTTATAAGGATTTATAATAATATCCTTACTGTTTTTGTCTTATTGGATTTATGTTTTTTTCTTTCTGCTGGCTAGACTAGACATCTTTTTCTTACAGTAATATAAATGGAAAGGCTTTTCTAAAAACGTACTTATGTTGCTTGAAATAAATACTTGCTTTTTGTTTTCCTTTCCTAGTGTTAGTTACAAAAAATATATAAACAAAACATTTTTTTAATACATTTTTTCAAAGTTCGTTTTTTTCTGCTATTGGTAGTTCTAATTTCAAATGGGACCGCTTGTTGAATACATACAGATCCAAGATTTGTTTAGGGCAAGTTACTCTCAAAATATATCATATTTTTACACATCTTGTCGTCTCCATTGATAGATCAGTGTGTAGGAGTTATTTTGAATGCGTTAGGAGCACGATGAAATGAAAAGTACAAAAACATGCCCAGACACATTGGAGATAAATCCCTCAAGTCTTAAGTATTGAGAAAACAAACACTCGTGTTACACTGTCATAAAAAATGCAATGTGATCCAAAATGATAGTGAACTCATTCACATAAAATAGATCGATCAAGTCATATGAGTAACAGTACCCTGTCTGTCAATGAATTTTTTCTTTCTTTCTTTCAGAGGTCCCAACACTTCATGCCGTGTTCTTTTTCGTTTAGCAGGCTAGTTCGTATATTCGTTGATCATTTTTGCTGAGACTTGTGTAAATTCTGTGAATTATTAAGTAACCACTGGACCACTCACTCACTCATGTGATGGAACGAATGATTTGTTTATTTTAACTGTTCAATCTCTCAAATCTTATTCTCTTACTCCAACTCAACTCTTTTGAATTTTTTGTTGATTTTTCAAACACCTACATCATTGGTTGGTGAGTGAGTGAATGGAAGAGAGTATAAGATTTTCTTTGAGAAAATCCCATTTTCTGCTTTTTCTCTCTCCTTGATGAAGGACGTGCCAAAACATGCCATGTCATGAATGTGTAATGTTGTTTACACGAAAAAAATTGTGATGAGAAGTCTCTAAAAGTTCTAGAGTAAATATTATGAAGGTTTTAACGTAGTATTACTTTGTACAAAATGTAATTTATAGCTATTGTATACTATTATCTTGCTTGTTTTATTAATTAACCCAACTGCATTTCGTTTCCATTGTTTAAAATAACTTTCTTTTTCTCGCGCGCATTGATTTTCTTACTTCTACTTGTCAGCTTTTTTTTTCTACTTGATGATTTATCCCTTTGATATGAAAAGATTTTTTTTTTTTACTGTGTGTGCGAAATTTTTAAAGATAAGCTTTCAAAATGTTTTCTTTATGATCTCATCACCTTTACCGAATTTCAGTGAAAGAAAAATAGTTTTGTTTAACATTCTCATTGAGTGAAGTGAGTGAGCGAGCGAACGAGTGAGGAGAGTTTTCACATACAAAAAAGTGCTAGTTTCAGGGTTGTCAGCACAGTAGAGAAAAAGTTAATAGCTTCCATTAACGAATAATGAGCTTATGCTCTCTTCTTTGTTTTTGAACTCGAATTTACTTTTTCTGAATTCCACAACTAATAAAGAGAAAACCTTGAGAAGTGATAGTAGTTGTCTTGATTTGAAAAAACCTTTTTTCTCTTGATGTTATTGATTGATTTGATGAAATTTGTTCAATTTTTATGCTTTATTTGATGTTCTTTTTTAAAATGGTAAAATTTCAACACTGTGAGTTACATATAATTTCTGGTATTTTCCTCTTTTTTCAGAATACTTAGAAGAAGAAATAACACAAGTTTTGTTTACCCCCACCTTTTGGTTCGAACTCCAACTGAGGAGAAATGCCAATTCAGGCGCCGCAATGGACAGACTTTCGCTTATGCCCAGTATGTCAAAATGAGTATAATTCCACTCAAAAGCCACCCATCAGTTTAGGGTGTGGACACAGTATTTGTCAGTCATGTCTGTTCCAGCTCTCCAAGCAGGTGTGTCCTTTCGACCAAGCGGAAATTCAAATAGAAATCAAGAAGCTACCGATCAATTATGCGTTACTTTCTTTGGTTGGTGGTCAAATTAATGAATCTATTGACGTGGACGTCGAAGAAGTGCAACAACATAAGAAGGAATACAGTGCTGCAAAGAAAGCTATCGAAACATTAGCTCAATCCTTACAAAATGTGATTATCACAGGTACTTCATCAAATAACAACAGCTATGCAACAGGCAGTGGTGCTCTTACCAGACCCATGCAACGTAAACTGGTTACCCTCATACACACACAGTTAGCTGAAGGAGAGGGACGATCGAGGGCTTTGAGGGCGGCCAGAAGTATCGGAGAACGGGCTGTCAAAGAGTTGATCTTGATGCATCAAAACCCACAAACCCTTTCAACTGCATTATGGGCTGCTGTTCGCCAACGAGGATGTCAATTCTTAGGGCCTGCAATGCAAGAAGCTGTACTTCATCTCATTGTTTTATCCTTGGAGGATGGTATCTCACTGTCGCGTAAAGTGCTGGTCCTCTTCGTCGTCCAACGTCTTGAGAAACAGTTCACACAGGCTTCAAAAACCAGCATTGGCCACGTGGTGCAGTTGCTATATCGTGCCTCCTGTTTCAAGGTCAGTTTACTGAAGAAAACAACTTTCTGATGAATCTTGCTTTTTGGTATTTCTCAATATTTCTTTTTATTTCCTGCTATGGTTCTTTATCTCAAATTTTCATACGTACTTGTACATGACTTCTTCTTAAAAGTTTTAATTTTTATTTCAATTTCATATTTTCAGGTTACAAAACGAGAAGGAGACTCGTCGCTGCTTCAACTGCAAGAAAAGGTATGTGTTTCAAGAACTCTTCCTAAGTGTTATGGCAGTAAAATTATTTTCGGCCAATGTTTAAAATCTGAAAGTTTTGTAAAAGTGGTTCTTGCTACTTTATAGTAGCATTCGAAAATGTTCACAATGGAATTATTTTAGCGCTTGACAAATATATCATACTGGGATTTATTTTTTTCTCTTAGCATTTTATTATAAAATCAATAAAAACTTGTATGAATTAACTGTGTGAGAGGCGACTTGACTAGTTCTTATGTAGCAAAAGAAATATCTCTCTCTTTTAATTAAAATCACGTCCGATGTGTTCCGATTTGTTATACTTTCTCATTGATTTTTTTAAACCCTAAAATGATTTTCTCCGTCAGAAGGGTATTGTCCAAAAATCAATTTAAAATTTTTTCTTTATCAACAGTTTCTATTTACTTTTTCGAAGCGTCATTAAACCATCAGTAATTTTGAGAAAAAAGTCCAAAAAGCCAAATACTCTACCTAAATTTTGTATTTGTTAGTTTTAGAAATTTATTTACAACTGAACTTTTCCCCAGATATATATATTTACACAGGGTCTTGAAAACCTTTTTCTTACTAATTTAATTACAAAGAAATAGTGCTACAGTTGGAATGGAAGGCCGGCCTTTCTCCCATTTTTCGAATTTCTCGATGATTACGTCAACATTTGCATGACAAATTCCAATGAAAGAAAGAGAAATTCAACTTTTTTTTTTTAGATTGAAAACGCGCGTTATTGATATAATTTTTAGTTGATATTATTATGAAGTCACTAAAATTTAATTAAACTTAGGCCGTCCTAATTGTAAAGTTAAGTTTTTATAAATTACTCCTCATATACTGGCAAACTAACTTAGTCTTACCTGTTTCGTATAATTCCCTTCTCTTCAGTATCGAACATACTCAGCTCTCCGCAAGGAACACGATGCTCAGATTGTTCAGATTGCCATGGAAGCAGGTCTTCATATCTCACCTGAACAATGGTCAGCACTTTTGTATGGTGATGACGAACACAAATCACATATGCAATCTATCATTGATAAAGTATGTTTTCTTATTTTATGGACAAAATATTCTCTCATTGCTTGCTTGCTTCGATTATGGAAAAATTAAATATTTCCACGAATTCTCATAGACTATTAAACCAAATGTGACAGTTTGAAAATTTGGATTTTTCTGTACTACATGGCCCAAAACAGATAATGTGTGCAAACCGAATGGAAGGTGCAAGTTACTTTTGGTTTTAGTGAAATCAATATTTCTGTCTGTCAGAAAATAAGTCTAGATTATGTTTTTCCCGATTTAGAAAATCGGATTATTTTTGGATTAGCATTTTATGTTGTTAGTGTAGCTACTCAGATGATGTAATTAAATGGTAAGTCTTTCAGATTTTGACGTTTTTTGTCTTTTTTTCTTTAAGCTTCAAACTCCAGCCTCGTTTGCATCCAGCATTCAAGAATTGGTGATTGCTTTACAAAGGACCAATGACCCTCACAACTTACAAAGTTTGAGACAACATTTGGATAAATTATCATCCATCGACCCTAGCCCTGATGCTGTTTTAGACTCTTGGGACCAACTAGAAGAATGCATGAAATCGTTGAGTGTGGCCGTTACTGGACTTCAATCATATTCAAAGGTCAGATCTCGTTTACAAATTCCATCCTCTTTAAACCATGATGTAATCACGTGGTATTTCATGAAACATGTGATTTTTTTAGAAAGATTTTATTAATGCGAAGTGGACCATTAGAATATTGTTTGTACGAAATTACAGTATATCCGGTGTAATGTTTTCTAGCAATATTGACATTTCTAATTGTGTTTCCAAGGGCCCAATTAACAGCCTTTCTTTTCGCATTGTTGTAACGGTCGTCTAAAGGTCACATTTGCGTTTTATTTTTTAATGGCATCATTATTTCAAGTACCTCATTACTCTGTGTGCACCAATGATTACTTTTTTCGTTTTAAGAACCATATGATTCTTACAAAACCCTGAGCTTCTTATTTGAGATCACTCCATGTCTTATCAAGTTTAAATTTCAAAACTAGAAATGACAACAGTGTAGAGTGTGTGTTTGCACCCTACCTACAGACTATTCGTTACAACATTAGGCTACTTGGTGGTTTGAATGGAAATGCTCCTCTACATTAAAGGGTTAAAGAGTATGATATAATATATTTCGATTGCCTATTGAAAATCCTCTACAAAGAAAGCCAATACCCATTAGAAAAGTGATTAATTTATTTTTATTTTTGTGTAGGAATATGCAAGCAGAAACAAAGGCAATTTGGAAGGTGCTCAGGTGTGTATGACCCCCAATTTCCCTACTTTGTATTTTCGAAATTTTCTTGCATAAGTTCAATGTCGAAATATAATCTAGTATTCCCTGAAGAAGGCCCTTGACCTTTGAATAATAAATCTAAACTAATGCAACAACAAGTTTCACAATCAACCTAACCCTGGACTTAACTTTGTCCTTGATGTCACTTCTGTGTCTTAAGTTTTTTTTAAAGCTTTTTTATTCATTCTATTATTGCTTGTAATGTTTAGTCTTGACCAAAAAAAGGAAAATGTTATGCTCGCTTCTTATTTCTTAATACCGTTTCGACAATCATGCAATCAATTTTTTTTACACTCATTTTTCATTCATCCTTTTTCGAATAATTCCGTTAGGAGGAGATGTTATGTATATGTACCAGAAACGTAAATTTTGACTGAATGTAAATACGTTACAAAAAAATCTTTTCAAGTACATTCAACTCTCTAAATTGGAAAAGCTATTATAAGACTCCATATTCGATATGAATAATGTTATCTCTCCAAGAATTAATTAAAGAATGTGAACGATATAAGAATCTTCTCGTCAGGTTTCTACGAACCAATTTCAAGACAGCCTTCGTTATTTTCTTTTGCAGATGATCAACACGAAATACAGAACGAGTATGTGTCGAGACATTCTTCAAAAGAATAACTGCCCACGCGGTTCAAACTGCAATTTCGCTCACAACGAAGATGAATTAGAAAAGTAAGACTCCATTTATACATTCAAGTTTTGATAGTACAATTTTCAAGTATAATGACCTCCTATAAGAAATGAAGTAATACCAGCAAGTTAACGTATTATGACTCTGACGTGGGCATACCCACTCACTCAATTTGAAATTCTATCAAGTGTGATTTTCATATTACTGTCTGTTGCCTTTCAGATATTTTAAACATGTTATACTCATATATACCTCTGAAATTCAATCGTGTGTCTGTGTGCGTCATTCATAGCCCTTTTCCGTTGTTGATTCTTCGAGAAAGTCTTGTTCTTCGGAAAATATTTTCACCGTTCTTGAATCTCCAAATTTGAAAGAAATTTTCTCTCTTAACAACAGATATCGAAAACGGCGCAACTTGACTTACAATCGCCAACCGCAACAACAACAAATGAACCATATGACCAATGGAGGCCCCATTATGAACGGAATGGCGCCCTATGCCAATTCACGCGCCGGATCGAGCAGTTCACCTGACTCATGCATCAATGCTGATCTCGACGATGAGATTGTGGAGATGACGAAAATTGGTCAAGTCCGAAACGAGCCCTTTCCTCTACAGCATAGTAAGTGTTTGTGGGTGAACTTTAAGACATTAACTGAAGTCTGAATATCTTTTTGAAGTTCGTTTCTTGTAAACTTTATAAGTCGTGTACAAGAGCCAGTCTCCTCTCGCCAACTTATCTGAGTTATAAATTACCTGTCTCGCTATGTTTCTGATACATAGACCAAACTTTCCTTGAGACTTTATGTATCTTCCATTCTTTCATTAGACCTTGGTATGCATCGCATTCCAATAACATACATGGACCAAGAAGCGCAACAGCAACAACAACAACACGATATGAACAACCAAATGAAGAATTTGAACATGAATGGTCCACCGCCACACAATGGTCCATACAATCAACAACCGAATTTCTCCCCACCTCAACAAGTTTCTCCACCACAACCACAACAAGCAATCCCCAAGAAAAATGACCGTAAGAATGAAATGCCTTATAAATTCTCGACGAGCGACTGAGAAAAAGTGTATCATTTCTATTTAGCATTTTTTTGTTTTGCTTTTGCACCATCCTGTCACTAGGTATCTATCGTAAGATTTTCGTCTTTCTTGTCAGTCTTGTCTTTTTATCGACAATATTTTCATATTATTAGTGGGTTTTTATATATATTCTTTACAATTTTTTCCTCTTCGCGCTTTTAGAAGTGATGAAACTACCCCCTGGCTATGCTGCTTCGATGCCGCCACAAATGGCACCTCAAAACATTCAACAAACGCCCCCGCCAAGACAACCACCCTCCATGTATTCTCCTCCCATGCAACAACAAGGTGCTCCCTATCAGCCTTCATACTACGAGATGAGAGAGCCGCCCATGTCTCAACAGCCTCCTCCACCCCATGCTCAAGTCTATTTGCAAAGTAACCAGCATGCTTATGTCACCAACGCCCCTGTGTACCACCCACCTCAACAAACACAGCAATATAACGCCGGATACCAGCAATACCAGCAAGCCAATATGGACTATCCAACATTCAACGGGCATTTTCCTCATCCAATGCCCGTCCAGAGAACAGTTGTCGGTGCACGTGGTGCAAGCAATGAAGATTTCAAAGATTTGATCAAACCCACTAAATCTGAGTTCGGAAATGTAAGTAAACGACGTTGATAATTCAAATTTTTTAGTTGAATTCGTTTTATATTTTTTTACTGATTTTATATGGCTACTGAGTTGCCACAATTGCTACTTCATTACCACAGAAGAAAAATGAGCATTGATAATAGTGAAATAAAGGTATCAATATTTTTATCTTATTTTCTTTATTTTGTAGCTAAGCATCTCAGTAAAAGACGACGACTGGAAGACAGGAGGCAGCAGTTCCACCAAGTCATTCGACTACATTGATTCAGGTCGGGGTTCATCAAGCGGCTACCATTCTTCTGATACCTTCTCACCTAACTCCAACTCTTCTCTTGGATCCAGAAACTCACCACCTAACATGAAAGCAGATTCTGACTGCTCCAAAATGTTCGATAATATTTGGTCTTCAGAACCTAAGATTGTAAGTATCTCTAAACATTTCAGCTATTCTACTTCTACTATTTTGTGATCCTTTAATTTTCATGCTCTTTTTTGGCCTCGCGAAATGGAGTTTTTTTATTGGTGCGCGAATATAAGAGGCGCGAAAATTAAGGGAATAGAGGGCTCTACAGTTCGTTCACCTTGGCTTCTGGTTATTCATTCGAGGAAGAAACTTTTTGTCTATCTCTTTTTTATGTTAATTTTCCACCAATTTACTCTTGAATTTCTTCTTTTAGGGCAACGGTTGGACAACTGGTAAATCTAATGGTTGGGATAATATCTTTGAGACAGGAAACAGGTAAGCTATCTTTCATTTTAACATCAATTTCTTCACCAAGAGCCTATTGCTACTTCAGTAAGTATTTTAGATACTGACGACAATACAGTAAATTTGTTGTTTGTAATGTGTTATTTTATGTTCTATAACATCTTAAACTTACAGAGAGTTTAGAAGTCTTCCTATCTTATTAACTACTAGTAGTTATAAAAATAAATTTAGAATTTTACACTTAAAGACAGACTAGAAGCAACAAATATTTGTTGTGGTTTAACACAGTTAGTAGAGTATATCATTATAATGGAAAGCTCTTTTTTTATTTTTCCAGACTCTCAGATGCTGACGATAGAAATACTTCAACTGAATCTATTGGAAGAAGCTCTGACCATCAGGTAAAAAAACGCTCTTTATTATGGGAAGATTGTAATTAATTTTTTGGCCTTGGAAGTAAATTAAGGAGTAGTTAATCAAAAATCATTTGGCATTAATACCAAATTAAAGATGATGATAAACCACTCATCATCCAAAATTATTGTCAGCTCTCCAAAAACTTGGCCGACTTTCTTCCTCCTGATATAATGATGACATCGCGATAAGTGAGCCCAATTTGTTCTTCTTTTTTTAACAAGTAACATTTCTTTACTGGTTTTAAGCAGAATGTTTAAGAGGTACCCCGTTTACTACGAAATTATCCATTTGTACTGGGCGTTATTTTAATAATGTATCTTATATTTTTCATACTTTAGTCAACAACCCTTGACGAGGAGAGGAGTTATACTTCCTTCATGAATCTGTCAAGATCTTCCAACGACATGTTGAACAACAACAACAACAACAACACATCTACAACAAACACACAACAGAATAGTGGCAGTAGTACCAACAACAGCAACAGCAACAATCAAAACTTCATGGGGCTTCTTTCGCCAACTTTGCCAAGAAGACCGCCACCTGGATTTGGTTTGATCTAAAAAAAAGAAAAAAGGATTGCTCGACATTTTCTACAATGAAAATTAAAAAAAAAGTTTGTGTGTAACGGCTTGTAGTATTAACAGCTGTGGTAATGATGGTATGCAGATGTTTGTTAGTCGAGATGATCTAAATGCAACAGATTTATTCATTTCATCTTCCCTTTTCCTTGGTAAGTTATCTTTCATCTTTTTGAAAGCAATCAACATGAAACAGGAATTATTGAGTTGATTGCTTTCATTCTTGCTACACTACCTACTGCAATACTGTTCTGTTCTTTTTCCTTCTGTTACACTGAATCTGTTATATTTTTGATTCTCGCAGAAAAAAAAGTAGATATTTTTTATTTTACATTTTTGAGTTTTACTTTAGAAAAGCTAGTGTTTTTGTTCGCATTGCAACTGGAATACTTAGTTAGGTCATATCCCTGGTTAGGTATCCTTTAATTAACAAAGTGGAGTGCTTCACAGGATTAGCTAACTAAAGTTGTTTTTCTCTATTATATTATTAGTAGATATTTTAACGTAAAGTTTATATGAAGAAAACTGAAATAGGCTGTGGTTCATGAGCAGGTTTTGACCCTACGATGGGACACCACGACGTCTTTAAAGTGCGTTCACATAGAGCCGATTGTTCTATTGGAACGTATATTTAAAGAAAACTCAGCGGCCTATATACTTTTTAGGGAACTTGAATTCTTTACTTTTTCATTCTTAAAGTAGTGGTACTTTTGTCTCATTTTTAATACTTTGTATATATGTTTTTGTGTATTACTTTATAAATGTTTGTATCGTCCCTCTATGTGTTTAATGTACATTTTGTCTTGTAGACATGGCTTGATTCTTTTATAGCATCACTTTACTTTTCCACCTTTACTTAAATGACATTTTTTATTTTTTTATAAGAAAACTTTTCTCTCTTTGTTCTTTGTGTAGAGCCTTTGACGAAATGTTTCTTATACGAGCTTCAGTTAGAGAGTGAATAGCAGAGCATTATAATTAATACGAGCTAGTACCTGACGGATAAAGTATAATCTTTTTTTAAAGAGTAACGATAATTTGATAAACTTAAAAACATGTAAGCATAAAGTAAAATAAATATTTGTGTATATTTAAAGAGAAAATAAAAATAAATAAAAAAATACAAAGAAAACACTGGGTGATAAACAACCTTAAAATGACGTGTTATATATTTTTTGTTTGTGTGTGTATGTATGTATTGTCATATTGTATCAAACTTTATCAGTCAATCAACCTCTCTGCTTGTATGTTTGTGTTTGTGCTTTGTCCCTGACCGCGTGTACCGTGTTCTAAGAATCATCATAAAAAAGTTGCTTGATGTTGCCACATGTATTTTTCGAATGAATCAGTAATCAAAATAAACACTTTTTGTGACGTCACAGATTCCCCGATGGGGAAGGTGTTCATGTACCACAGCTCTAATTTCACTTCGTCGTTACAATTAACGATAATTTTTTCTCCTCTCTCTTTTCTTTTTGACTTGATTGTATATTATTATGAAATATAATATTTTATGAGCAATTTGTCTTGATTCGAATGAAGGATCGACATTATAAATTTGAAAAAAAGTTTAGTATTAAATCTTTAACAAAAAAGTTTTTGTCATAGTTTATTTTACAAGGTGTTTTTTTGTGACTTGAACACCACACTGTATTTACCATTTCCAGATCTATTTTTTATTTCTGTACTCTGTAATATTTTTTTGTTATTTTTATCAGTTTTTTTTGAAATTGTTGATGGGCCTTTTGATATTATTCGAAAGTTTGTTTTAGACCTTTCTCTTTCTCTCTCTCTCTCTCTTCATCTAACTGGTGACTGACGCCAAACGGAAAACTCAAACACAAAAATAGCTTTGTCATCAAATCTCGTTACCATGGCAACCGATTTTTGATGTGATCATCAAGTTTTTTTAATGCTCCCAGGCCGTAACTTAATTTAAAACACTTCGGTTTTTACAATGACTCGAAAAAAGCTTGGATCAGCAATATTATTTTCTTTTTATCTCTGCATTCCTTAAATTCCATCATCTTATTTTTTCTCACCAGTATATTTTCCCTAAAATTTTCCCCTGCCTATTATTTTTTTTACGTTTGTTAAATTGAGTTATTTTTTTCATCATTTACATCAAAAGGTTTGAAATTATGTTCAGGTATTTTTTTTTTGCTTGTTTATTATATAATGTATTATTTTTTTGGGGTAATTCTTTTTGTCGTTCAGACAAGGCCAAAAATCCTATGGCGTTATGAAGCGTTTTAGCTTGATAACTCCAAAGATATCTCTAGGGTTGTTTTTTTTTGTTCTGTATTATAAATAAACCCAAAATATCTTTTTATTATTACAAGTATGTATCTTTAAAGGAAAAAAAGAGACCAAACACTTCTTCCTTTTTTATCATGGAAGAAAATTGGTTTCGCTTTGAAATTAGATTACTAAAAGTATTTTGATCGATTTGTCCTGACCAGAGAGCAAATATCCTGCGTCCTTCTTCTCGTTTTTTTTCGTAGCAACAACAGTTCACATTTTCCTTCATCCCCCCTCGTGTTCCTATTTTTTACATGCATTCTTCAGGTTTTTGGTCAGTTTTTTTGACCATTTGTTGTGTTGTTGCTGTTTCTCCAATACACGTTGCCATAGAAACAAACTCAACTTTTGTTGCTCTTCTTACAAGCCATGTTCTTATGGCTTTTTCAAATATTTTTATTTTTGTGAGTTCCAGCGTTTTTCTTCCCTATTTTATACGAGGTTTTGTTCTGTTTATTATTGTTTTTCACATCATATTTGCTTTCTGAAGGAACTAGATCAGTATAATTTTTACCCACATTGGGTCGTAATATTTTTGTATATTAAACAAAATTTGATTGGAAATTCACTGAATCCTTTTCTCCTTTTATTTATTTCTCCTTTATTATTCCCCTCGAGGCTCTTCTTTCGAATAAAAAATGTTTGAACTTTGGTCTGGTATGTCAAAATATCACATATTTCGATTCTACCTAATATCTCCGAAATCTTTCCCAAATCTTAAACGCAATTATTCAAAGCCTTAAAACAATTTAATGACGTCAAGAAAATGTCGTTAGGCGTGTGAATACATTGGCTGATAATGTAAATAGACCTTTATCTTTCATAACTTAATTACAAGTACATGAAGAAAGGTTTAAAATACCATTTGATATACAACTACCCTCAGATGATAAAATTTCTCTTTTTTTGTTGAAAGGAATAAAATTCATCATGTGATTATAACATAGAGTCAAAAGTCTGCTTGACATTTCTCATGTTTAAAGACAAAATTTTCAACCGATGACTTCATCATGGAAAATTGTGCACTATGCTCTCCATCGGAATGTCTAAACAATTTTTCACCTCATCAAACACTTGGAGATGATCTCCTTCGTATGAGCTATGAGAGACTGGAAGCTTTTTTATCTTACATTACGTCATCTTTCTTTTTCAAATGGTGACACGTGCGCAGTAGTGCTGCCTTGCACGTGCGGCGCAGAGGGAGAACGCCTATAACAATTTGTCTGCAATTGATGTACTTTTTCTATTATTGATGCTAGGTTAGTTTACATTTCGGTTAAGTTTGCTTCTCTGTACCAGAGTATAGCCCTTTTCATTAATTACGTCACGACCAACAACTGCCTCGTTTTCATACAATTACCAAGGTGATTATGTCTCACGAGACTCAAAAGTACACATCTATCAATAGAATCAAGTTTTGATAAGCTCCTTTGGGATTCGGTTACCACAGCGCTCAATTCAAAACGAGGCAGTCGTTGGTCGTGACGTAATTTATGAAAAGGGTAATAGACTCACGTTTATCGTTCATTATTACGGAACGGAAATGAACGCCCTTTGAACTTTCCGTAGATACCGGGTATGTGTGTAAAAGCAGTTAACTCTTAAAACCTTTTTTCTGAGTTATGTTCAGGTAGATAATTGGAAAATTAGCAAATACATTTCGTGCGCATTTTGTTGTTTGACGTATAGCGAATTTGCTCCCATTAACACCCAGTTGTCGTTGTCCCTTTATGCGGTTGTTATTCTTCAGATCCTCGGTGGGCCATCGTGGGTTCATAAAATTTTGGAACGTTCTCGAAACGTTTCTTGAGATCTCTCTATATCTTTTAAATCCTTATTCGAATTATCTTTCTAATTCAAACATTTTTCCAAATACATTTCTCGAGTGTCTTATCTTAAAAAAAGATCCCAAACTAAAGGTGTTTATAGATCTTTGAAGATATTCGAATCTAAACACTTTTAGAAAAGGAATAAAACCACGATTAGCGTCAATATGGTCCACGAATTTTCTTTTTTTTTCAGTATGAGTTTAGGTGATTTTGTTGAAATATATATGCTCTGTGGGACATTTGTAGCAAAAACTCCTAATCATGATTGATAGGTTGATAAGCTACATTTTAAAATTCCGTGAAATTGTCTTATTGTTTTGTAATACCACTTTTGAAGTATGCGTTGGCGACGTGCATTAACCTCAAATTCGATTGACTTGACGTGTTTCAAAGAAAAATTTGACATTCCTTGACTAATGATTATTTCCAAGAAAATCCATTGAAATTGGAATCCTTTTTTGTTTTGTTTTTCATTTTCATTCATTCATTTCGTTCATTCATTGACGCATATTTGTGTATTTTGGTTCAAAATGATAGTGGTAAAATGCGGTACCCTGTTGACCATATTGCACAAGAGGAAACTGAAGCATTTTGTTCTGTACGTTTAATAAACACTTTCTGACATCTTTTGTACCTAATTGCGAAGTCATTTTGCAACTTTTCACCCCTAAAATCATAGAATATTGACCCAAAAATATTAGCTACGCTCTTATATATTCTTGATCGACCCTCTCTCTCATCTTGTGTTTTTTTCCTAAGAACACCCACCCCCTGCTTATTCGATCCCCTACAATATTAAGCTCATAAGGGTATAGACTATACGCTTAGCTGGTATCGAGGTTGCTGATAACAGCTCATGCACGTCAATCCATTTACCCACAAAGATGATGAAATGTTAACTTTGTATTCTGAAGCAAAATCGTCTCGTGAGATTTAATGTGAGAACCAATCGATTATAACAGAGATTCTGATCGTATTTTGCAACATTCTCAAAGAATGACATCATCTGCCAACCACACCCACCCTAACTCATTCTCAGGACCTTAATAAATTTATGTACTTAAGAAATTTATTTTTACATACAGTAGTAACCAATCGAAATTTTCATACTCTTTATTGCTTAATTGTAGAGAATTGGTAAGCAGGGAGGGTTTGGGGGTGTTCGGTGCTCTGAGGGAAAAAACACAAAACGATGCTTTTGAACAATGTCTTGCCCAGCATAGGTATCAACTTCAGCATACCGTTTGGAAGTTTCCAGAGAGTTCCACTTAATAAAACAACTCGGTTAAAACGTTGATATCTCTATAAAACATTATTCTGGAAATAAATAACTTTTCTATCATGAACGAATCATGCTACATCGATCATCTCAGTTAAAAAACCGCTCCCCACTGAAAACATGATCAAAGAACGGTTGTAGAATTGTTTTGACCCCACCTGGAAAAACCATACCATTTGACCCAAATCAATTGAATTTTCATCCCATTGAGATTTTGGTACCCATATGGTCAGCGAGTCCTTAGACGCCTCTGGACGTACGCCCAAGAAATTAATTTTTAATGAGCTTCGGTCTATTAATCAAAATTATCTTAGAGAGCTGAGACCAAAACCAAAAGGGCTATTCAATGGTAATAAAATAATTGTCTGAAACTTATCACGGTGACCACAGTCTTTGAAGTTTGAAATTCATCATGAAAAAGGAACAAAAGATTTTCAAAGAATACAGGGCAGCAGAGATAAATGGTTAAGAATTACAGACACACAAAACTTGCTTTTTCTCAGCTGTGTTGTTGATAACATCTTTAAAAGAATTTGAAACCTTTCACAAATCATCTCGCGATCGATCATGATATTTCTGTGAATAAGATTCATTCAACTAGAGATTGTTGTGATAATAATATCACCACTCATCATTATTATGTAGCATCCTAGTAGACATTAAATATTGTTTTAAAGTCCAAACAACGTTGTTTCAACGTCAGAACGGTATTTGGGCGTGAAAACAAATGTTGAAATAACCTTGTGTGTCTGTTGGGATGTAGAAATTCGAGTAGAAATTTCTAGAAAGTTATGACCATGCAATATCTGTAGTCAAGGTAGCACGTTCATTTGCTTTTTGACAAACGGTGTAAATCAAGTCAGCCCCATTCCGACATCCAGGACAGGCGCGTAGACAGGGATGGCGAAAAATGTGCGTTGGAGAGCATATTTTTTACGATGCATTAACTATCTATTTACATTTTCAATAGTTAATGACTATGTCATAAAAATTTGCACTCCTACAATTTTGCGCCATCCTGGCTACGCGCCTGCCCCCCGGGGTAAAAATACAAAATTCTATAAAAAAAGAGAGAAGCACAAAAACTGATGCTTTTCATTTGCAGCTATTATTCAAAACTTCAAAAAATAAAGTTGCTATAATTCCTTTAATATAAAGGTGATCTATGAAAAAACAAATTCCAATTACAAACCAACGTACAAGCCTACAAACATTTTGTCTGCTTACTGAAGTACTTATAGTTGAAAGATAAAAATTAATTCTTAAATTTTAATTGGCAAGAGGCCCTACAATTATTATCGAATCAAATCTTTGGTAAAAGGCTAAAATTTTAAACAAGTTTTGAAAATCTCTCTAAACGTAGCCAAAACGTTAAATCTTGTGATCCAAATATCTTGTGATCCAAGTATCTAAATTGAAGTTTTAAAAATGTATAAAACAGAAACTCCACTGGAATTTCATTTGTAGCAAACTTTCCTAACCCCTAAATATTCTTCAAAAATTTGCGCACCGCAACACTGTAATATCAATAGTTCTCCGACAAACTCATTCTCCTTCGCCCATTCGCACCTATTTCCTTTCACATAGAGCGGTCACATTTCCTTCTTAGAGAGTTTTTTGAAATCGGATTCTTAAAAAGTATTTGTGTAACTATATGACCGTTCACTTCCTCTTTTTCCAATAGACATTTCCATACGGATTATATCCATAGTTCTGTAAATTAGCGTTATGCTGATAAAAGCTATTTTGCGGAACAGGAGCAGACGGAGGCTGGTTAACAACAAAAGCATCTTGCGTTTCAATGTTCGATTTTATGGCCCCTCTTACATCCACCGCTTTCATGAACTTATTATCTTCGTGATGAAGCTCAATATTTTGAACCATCGTCACCAAAGGTTTAGCTGAAGGGTGTAAGCTGGCGTGCTTTTTTTGCCCACCCCGGGCGTATTTACTATCATCGTCCTCATTCAAGATAGTTGTTTTATGCTTTTTTGAGTCCTTTGTCAAACTCTTTGTAATGTTATGGTGTGTAGCAGTCAAATGACTCGTTGAATTATTCTTCGATTTGAAATGAAGTAGCCCTGTTTTCGACTCTAATTTATCTTGGATAACCGATTCGACACAAGGCACGTTCGCTTTCTTTAAATCTTGTATTTGATGCTTCATGTTGAAAATCTTAGAAGCCATCTTGGAAAGCTCTTCACTCGTCTTGACGCCAATCAAAAGCGAATACAAGTCCTAGAAAAGCAAGGTTGTTAAAATGTTGAGAAAAGGACGAATCTTTACCCAACAAATATTCACAAGGCATGTTATACACATAATACCTCTTCCAGTTTGAGAACAAGTAGCTCAAAAGTCTTTAAAAATCACTTAAATAAAAGAGGCAAATATTTGTCTCGATGCTTCGTTCTCCAAACTCGTTTTAGAGATTTTACTACGAAAAACTTGAATGGGCTCAAATTGGCAGCTCTGTAAGACACAGAAAAGCAAGAAAAGGCGCAGATGTAGAGTTGTTGCATCCACAATGACGGATGTATGTGATTGCCGATATCCCATTTCACTCTATTACACCCTCCCCCCCTTTCCCCAATGCCAATGTTGAGATGAGGCTTTTCGGACGTCCATATGAAAACACTGATGTTTGGGGAAGGAGGTCCGGCAACGATTCAACGTCCACGATTGTAATTAATTGCACATGATAATTTCCAGTCAACGAACGAGAACAATATAATTACGCCATACCTTCGAGACATCTTGTAGTCGATCACCAAGATCCTGTTTCTTTGGGATGTTCGTTTTCTTGATTGCGTTCTCAGCTGTTTGACGTGTTCGTATAATGAACCTGCGTAAAGATATTCCGTTCTCTGCTTCGATCACACCGCGCGTTCGATTAGCAAAGTATCCTAACGCAACTTTGTTTTGATCCTCGATTTGACCTTCAATAACTTTGGCCCATTTGAGAGTACCTGGAACAAACGCAATAAAAGGAGGATGGGTTAACTCTAAATCTAATTAGTCTGAACAGGAAAGAGTTAAAATGGTTTTTATGTTTTGTTGTGAATCGTTGACCTTCAGAATGGTCTGGAAAGACAAACAGGTCGGTGTACACCAGAAAAAATGTTCTTATTCCTTCCTTGCTCCAATTTAAACTTTCAGTTTAAATCGAAGTCGAAGCTTCAAAAAATCCCTAAGCTCGTGGGTTCGATCGAAATAATAAAGAGTATATACATACAAAATCTCTAACTCATCTTTTTTACATTCTTTGCCACGGAATGACGTCACAATTGGGAGAAAACAGAACACTTACTAAATATTATTATGTGTAATCAGTAAACAAAATCTTTTAGTGAGTTAAACCATAGTGTTTGATTTCCCCTCGCAATAATTAAATCTCATTGGTTGAAAGGTATATCACATGACTTTCCGTGGCAAAGAATTAGAAACGTCGAAACAGAGTATAACGAAACATACCATCTCTTGCCCGCCCTAAATACGAGAGGGCGTTGTCCATATCTTCCATCGTGCAATTCTCAACAAAGCCTACAAAAGAAAGTAATCAAATTCTAAACTTGCTTTCTAGAAAGTACCCTAGTCTTAAAGCTATTAATTGGGCTAGCATGCTAGAAAATGGACAGATAGAGAGCTATGTGAATTCTACCCGAGGTCTTTAGAACAATAAAAATATTATTTAAATCTCTTGAACATAAGACGGTTTTGGGTGCTTAAAAAAATCTCAACAGACACACAACATTTTTCCAACATTTTTTAAATTTCCAAATAACGTTTTGACGTTGAAACAACGTTATGCGCCTGCTGGAAACTTACAATCAGATTTGATTTGATCATCAATCATCCTGAGATCCGCTAGCCTTCGATTCTTTTGTCGATAGAACATAATTTTCTCTTGCAAGAAGCTTTCGGTGAATTCAGCTAAAGGATTGACAATCTGTTGGTATCGATCCACGCTGTTACGTAGTTGTCCACATAGTGTTGAATTGTCCGAATCTGAAGAAAATAATTTTTTAAATGTAGCAACAATTCTAGTGTGGTCATAGAAATGTATTATTCTTTCATCATACTTTTCAGTGGGTGTTTTTTGTAATTCCTGTGTTTTTAACCACTGAGGAGAGAAAAAATAATACTATGGTAATTATTTTCACTACACTACTGAAGTGAAAGAACGGGCCTTTTTGAAAGATTTTTTTCACTGGGGTAACCAGTCGGGCGGAGGTAACCAGTTGGGCGGAGGTAACCAGTCGGGCGGATCTCAGTGGGTCACAGATACAGGGGTGTAACACACAATTGAACGAATGAACGAAGAAATGAAAAAACGAGGGACGAACGAATGAACGAACGGGAGGACGATCAATAGATTATTTAAAAGCAATATAAAAAGTAGTATAAAAAGTAATATATATTTTCAAAGAGGAAGAATTATGGAATATTCAATTATTTCTTAGAATTGAACCAGCTGAGAAGTAATTAAAATTTTAAAACTAAAAGAAAAACTATAATTTGAATGGAACATACCTAAATTAATCATTGCCTTTTTTGTGCCTTTAATCTCTAATTTCTTTCCTTCAGCCTCGTATAAAGGATTATTGTTAGGTGCAATCTCCCAAATTGATTTCTCTTCGAACGCATGTAAGGTTTCATCATCACTTAATGTGAAGCGTGGTAATTCACCGAACGCTAATTTACGGAATTCATCTTCTTCAGCACTCCAGTTGATTTGACTGGAAAAAAAGAAAAGTTCTTTTAAGAAAATCTTTGCGAGGATCAAAAGCGCAATTTAAGCCCGGTCTCCACTCAGCATATGGTCAACAAGAACCTTTAAAATACTAAGTGTGTAATTCGAATTCCCAGGGGACCAGAACATTTGTTCGAATTATATGAGTTAAACTGTATAACTAAAATAAATATAAACAAAATATATACCTTCTGAGTTGACTTGAATCTGATCTTCCATTGGTTACTTCGTCAATGTCACGTGATATCGCACTCTTTTGTCCATCCAAGTTGCTTAGCAACAATTTGACTTGCTCCAACTTTTTGTTAAAGTCATAGTAGCCTGGATATACTTGATTTGCGATTCCATCGGCTAAATTCGTCTCCAAGTTACCATCTAATGCGGCTTCTACATCAAATGTTCGCCTTTTACCTGACAAAGAAATTTTATAATCGTTTTTTACATAGCAGCGTTAGAACGATTTGTGATTTTGAAATTTAAACTCCTAATTTTATACTGTTTAACATTTCGCTATCATGCAAAAGAACTAGTTCATTACCCGCAATAAGTATGACGTTTGTAAACCGGAAATATCGGATATCCGTTTATAGGTTTCTTGGCTCTGCAACTTGGTGCAGAACAGACTTTAACGAGTTTTTTAACTTTCCGGAGGTCTTTTTTTTAAGTAAACGAGTGAGTATTTAAGATATCCATTGCGTAATTTCTTCTACGGAAACCTCTCAAAAAGCCGGATGTTCGCCACTAGTTTTATTGTCAAAAATTCAAAACAAACACCCGGTCATTTAGAGGCTTCCGTGTAAAAGATTACGTAATGGATATTTTATGATGAATTCTTACCATCAACATCCGACTCTATCATAAATTTAACCAAAGATCTTTCGGCATTCTCTAACGAATCTTGAAAGCAAGCTCCTTTAATACCGATTGCATTATCGGAATTCTTATTGTTTAAAAATTTGGAAATGTCAACACCAACTTTGATTTCTTTATTCACTTTTTCCAATCCGTTAAGTGTTGAATCGACAAGAGTACGCCCTCGATCAACCAATGAGCGGGCTTCTTGTAATGAACGCTTTGTATTGGCTAAAGATTCCATCAAAGTCTAAAAAATACAAAATTATCAAAAATATAAGTAACTATGGAAACATGGTAAAAAAATTATTTTTCACTGGAAAAATCCTTCAAAACAGCCCAGGCCGAAACATGTTAGATTTCTTTTAGTATTCAATGGTTAAATTTTCGTTCCATTGTCCATAAATATGGACAGTTTATTCAAAATATTGGAATTTTGAATAATGTACTTTTTATATCCTCCCTGAGTTGTTTATCTGATAAATTCAGGACCCATCTTTATCAACATTCAACAACGCTGTGACCTGTAAATTTCATTGCCTGCAAAAATAGGAGAACAAAAAGTCTCGGGCTATTTTAAGTTGACTATGTTTATTTTAATTCTAAGTTCAATTTTTTTATCAATGTAGAATAGAGTAGGGAACACCTCTGTCTCTGTATCCCAGTGGATACTAAAGTCAAACAGTAATGTTTTCTAGAGAGGTCATAAAAATCTACTGTTTTTTCATCATATTTTCAATGGGCTGGCTCTTTATAATTCTTTGTTTTACCGATTACCGATTATCGATTATTTTCTAGTAGGGTGACATAAGTGAGGTTAAGTTTCCGAAATAAATCGCGACGACGGCCGGGACTTGTGCAGTCTATAGACTTAGCCTGCGTGTTTATTCTAGAACGGAAAATCGTCAAAATGTTCTAGAACAAAGGAGATATTTTTTCGCAAGTGAAATCTACTACACGGACTAGCCTGTAGAAAATGCGCTATTTACGACGTCCGTCGTCGTGATTTATCTCGGATAATTAACCTCGCTAGTAACCATTTACCACTGGGCGAAAAACGGGCATTTTTGAGCGATTTTTTCACTGGGGTGACCAGTGGGCTCCCATCTTAGTCAGGGAGATGGAGGGGAAACAAGATATACCTGTAGTTCCATTTGCTTGTTGTTGGCTTTGACATTCTCAATCACTTTTCGTCCAAGACATCTAGTAATACAATTCAGATCAGGAATCTTTCGACTACAAGATTCCCAAGTAGGCGAACCAACCACATTATGGCCGACAACCTCGATTCCATTCTTCTTCCAACTTGGTAAACCCATACAAGCTGAAAAAAAAATAAATATTCAATAATAAAAAATCGAAGTGAATATTTAGGGTCCCGGTAGGCGCAAGACGTCTTTACAAAGTTTTAACGTCCTGTATCTGCTGGAGTTTGTGTGTCATTGAATCTTTTTCCGTCCTATGTCGAACCATCTAGATTGCTTCCCACCCGACAGTTGTGAGAACTGTATATCCGCAAATGTTGGCCAAAAATAAGAATCAGGCAAATAATTTATGATATCCATTACGTAATCTTTTATATGAGAACATCCTAAAAATTAAAAAACATTTGCCGTGTAAATACGCCTTTACAAACTGACCAACCACCGATCACGAAAAAACCCCATCAGCCAATC
>JAUJPO010070679.1:0-11801 GCA_032270745.1 Tiaropsis multicirrata
TTTTAAAAAGATAGTATGTATTTTAGAAAGTTAGTATGTATTTTAGAAAGTTAGTATGTATTTTGAAAAGATAGTATTTTGTCCGCTCTGGCGCGCCATATTTTACAATGCAAAATGTTATCAATATTTTTACGACTATAACACAAATGTTTTAGTGGTTCTAGGCAAGTTGGTTGTCTATTATTTAATTATTTTGTCATTAAAAATATCAGTTTTTTAATTATATGGCCTTATTTTGTAGTTAAAGGTAATATAAAAATGTCTAGAAGGGATCTATTATCAAAACATGAAACAGTAGCCAAGTTTGACGGTTTGGAGCAGCAACAATGTTTTTTCATGACAGCTTTTTGTCCGGACCAATGTGGTCATGGTGGAACAAATGGGGTGTTTTCAGTCATCAAATATTTGAATTACGAGAAACTTGGAGAATATGGTGATGAGAAAGGAGATAAGCACTATGTACGAGTCAATGATTCTGTGGAATCCACTGGTTTGACACCGGAACGAAAATCTATGTTGGAGAGTTTAAAGAGTGGAGATTTTGTGTTGTTATCGTGGAATCATGACTATGTACACACTGAAGTATGTTCATCTCCAGAACGACCAATCATTAAACTGGTCAAAATTTCTAAAGAGGAAGCCGAAAACCTTTAATTTAAATGATAAATGTGCTGGCACAAGAATCATTCTAATTCTCATTCTAAAGGCTAAGGTTGCTAACAAGAACGCATCACAGCCTGATGAACCAATATTGTTGGTAGAACTTCAATTTTTATTAATCATTCAATATTGTTTACCATAAATCTATGTTGACTTTTTTAATAGACGTATATAAGGGGTATATAAGTTACAAATTAAGGTTCATGAACAGGTTATTTTTATTTTTTTGTAGAGTTTCAATTATATACCCAAGCAAATTTTGTGGGTTCCTCATGAGTGCTTTCAATAATAAATTTCCAAAGAGGAAAATAAAAAATAAATTGTTTTGAGAAACCAAACATTCTTTTTGGTGTAAAGAAACTTAAGCGAATCAATTTGTGCTCTGTTTTTGAGACTATTGTATTTCCTCAATTAAGTGCAGCGGCGCTCTTAAAATTTTCGAAATTTTAGGTGCGGCGCTCTTTAGAGGGGAGGCGCTTTTTCAAATTTTTGATTTCCTACTTTATAAAAGCCTGAGAAATCAAAGAAACAATCCATGAAATTGACAACTATACTTTGAGACATTTGTTTTGAGACATTTATTCCAGAAATAAAATACTAAATTTCAATAACTTCGTGTTTGTCGCTTAGATGTAGAAAAGTTGAGTAGCAAAAAAATTATAAAATTCAAATAAAACACACACTGTCTGTTCTTTTAACTTTTTTCTAAAAAGCGCTGCTTTCAGAGGTGCGGCGCTCTTTAGAGGGCAGCACTTATTAGAGGGTGGCGCTCTTATCAAATTTCAAATTTTAGGGGCAGTGCTCTTTAGAGGGCGGTGCTTATGAGAGGGCGCCGCTAAATAGAGGAAATACGGTATGTAGCTTTTTAAACGGGCATGCTAAAACCGTCACATATCATTTTTGAGAGTTAAAATGCCAAGTCATCATAAATAAAACCATCTGATTGGTTAAATATTGATCAACGATAGCATGTCTATCGGCGCACAAAAAGCGCAAGTGGAAGTTGAAATTTCAACTTCCAAGGACGTGTTTTTGTGTACTAAAATGTGTTTATTTTTCTAATATTTATGGTGTCAATCGTAAATAATCAATAAGTTAAGTGCTTTTAACAAAAAAAATCCCCGCGAAATCCAGCTTTACCTGCTTGCAAAATACTATGTCAAAGACAACAACCCCTCAGGAGTTTAATTAGAACTTGGGAATAATTTCTATAAAAGTAATTTGATTATTTGATATTTAAATTGGATAAATTTTGACAATTTTATAGCAACTGTCTCAATATGGGCAACTTTACACTGAGTAAAGTCCCGCCGTAAAGTCGTTTGTTGGTCAGAGTTGGTCAGACCTACTACATGGAGACAAAAGACTTTATGAGGGAAGATCGATTAAGTTTTATAAAAGAAATCGTGAAATTCATTTTGACCCTCGTTTTAGCCTAGAACTGGAAGCATTTTAATGAAATACAAAGCACTCTGTTAATAAGTTTCTTTCATCATAAATAATAGATGCCTTTGTTTCTGGTATTCAATTTGCCAGTAGAAAAGCTTCAGTGAAAAGTCGCCCTATATAATATATTTTAATTAAAATGATTTTATTGCATATTTATATCATACACCAGAATATTAATTGCCATTAGATAGTGCTGCTTAATCTTGGATTTAACAGAAAATATGCACCAGTTAAGTCCAATTTAAATTCAAGTTTAATTTTTGTATAATATCAGGAGTTTGAGTTATGTGGATAATTTAGAAAATAGTTTATAATTTTATACAATTTGAAAATTTTATATTTTGTTATTTTATTCAACGTGATAATTTTTGGAAATATCTATCTTCTCCAAAGTAATAGCATACCTTTTTAGTGAAGAAGGAATTTAGGGGTAAATTTTCCCAAACTTTACATGTTTCGCAAAATTCACCCAAATTCACGAAACTAAATTCTACGAACATTTATTTCATGAACATCTTTTCATGAACATCTTTTCATGAAAAGGAAAACCCAAATAGACAAAAGCCATTCCTCTGCATCCGACATTGATGTTTCAAATTCCTGTAGCACTAGCCCTGCTGGAGGTCCTTTATCAAAACAGAAGAAAAAACTAGTGTTTGTATAAACATTACATTTTACATTTGACCTGAAACATTTTTTGCCAATCTGCTAATGGTTTGCTCTAAGAATCTCTATTCTCTTACTCTTCAAAACTTTTTTCTATGTTTTTCTATGAATATCACAGGAAAAAATGGCAAAAAGGGATCTTTTATCAAAACATGAAACAGTAGCCAAATTCGATGGATTGGAAGAACGTCCATGTTTTTTCAGGACATCATTATGTCCAGATCGTTGTGACCATGCAGCAACAATTGGAGTGTTTTCAGTTATCAATTATTTGGCATACGAAAAACCTGGAAAATATGGCGATGAAAAAGGAGATAGATATCATGTTAGAGTAAATAATGATTCTGTAGAATCCACTGGTTTGACACCCGAACGAAAATCTGTGTTGGAGAGTTTAAAGAGTGGAGGTTTTGTGTTGTTATCGTGGAATCATGACTATGTACACACTGAAGGATGTTCATCTCCACAGCGACCAATCACTAAACTGGTCCATATTTCTAAAGAGGAAGCCGACAAAATGTAACACTTTTCAGCATATTTCATCATATATCTTTTTACCCTTACAAAAACCTAAACCTCTAAAATGTCTTCGTTAGTCCCGAAAATTTAGTTTATTTTGAAAAATCTTCCCAAATAAATTTTTCTAATGTTTGAATGTATGAAATTTTGTTTTAAGGAAGGATTTTTTAAACGCAAATTTTGATATCAGTATTTTTTCGATTTTAACAAAAAGGGTCAGTCGGGCCTGTTTCAAATTAAGCAAATTAAATTTGTCTCGTCTACTAAGTTAAAAAGATATTATTATTTTTAAAAGCATCTTATTATAAAAGAACTGAATAATCTATATATCATTGTTAATTTAAATGTAATAAAGAATTGTAAATTATACTGGTTTGGATAAATTTTGTATTTCATTTTGTATTTATCATTTATAAGCACCTTCTGATCAGATATGAAGAACTAGGTATTATCTCAGCAAACTATTCACACGAATCGATCATTCTCCATGATTTGAAGCGGCTTTCTTTGTCTTCAACGTTAAGGTTTTTTTATATTCTGCTTTTAGTTAAAAATGTGATCCTCGCATATACTTTTTGAAAGCATTTAGAACATATTATTTTTTGAATTCATAGCTTTATTTTTGTTTAACATTTTTTTTAATTTATATAATAAATAAGATCCTTTACTGCAACAGCTGCAAATGACTAGCTTGCAAAGTCCTAAAACCTAAAAAAGATTCTATAATATATTTTGACCTTTTTGAAACCATCACTTTTCGATAGTTCACAGCTATGAACCGAGTGACTCAAAAAAGAACTTCAGACGTTACGGCGTATTTGAGGCCTAAAAATTATGCAACAAACTCAAGTTTTCTTTCAAGTAATAGAGGAAGGCCTAACTTAAATTTTGAGGCATAAATTTTTTAATTTGATTCATTAGTTACCAAGTTATGACGTTTTAAATTCAAAATTCACTTTTCAAAAAGTGCAAAACCACGTCAAAAAGGTGCATCAAGTTAAACATTTTTCACACTATTGAAAAATTAATGTTGAATTACCTTAAGGGAAGAAATTTTCGCGGAAGTAATTTTCGCGGAATTTAATTCATTATTTAAATTCCGCGAAATATTTAATTTGCAAGGTCTGAACCGCGAAATTAAATGCCGCAAAAATTTCTTCCCGCGAAATTTTCTTCCCTTAAGGTAATACTGACTGACTCACCCGTTATCGCCTCCGAAAACGTACAACAAATCACTCCAAGCAACCAACGTATGCTTACTCCTCCTAAATAATACCAAAAAAAATAACATACCTTTAAAAATTACTAAAAGATTACTTTAATTGAAAATTTTTTTGCTAGGTAAAAATTTGGACTACTGTCCAAGGTTGAACGTGTTGAAGAATGTTTGAGGCTAAATTATGAGAAAAGGCTTATCCTCCGACTACATATTTTTTTGCCCTTGCGAAAAAAGGTATTGCAACTTACTTTGAGCCAACCACTTCATCACATTCAGGTAATTTGCACCACTGATGAACAGTTTCTGTTGGGCCAAACTCAATGGTGAGATTGTCCATGGATTCATCAATATCCTCACCAGTTTTGCTAGCATCTTCTTCCATGACGCTTTAATAAGAGCTATTGAAAAATGGATAAAATATGAAATGCACCTGGTGAACCAGAGAAAAACTTCTAATATATATTCGAATTTGATACTGTATACTAATAGGCAACTGTAACAAATATAAAAAACGAAAAATTCAGCAGTGATTGTGACATTAGGTGAAAAAAAATAATAGTCTTGTTTCCGGAAACCGGCTGGGTGAGATTTTTTTATAAGACTACCCGGTCGCATGCCGGTTTATATATATTTTTATAAAGACTTTTACTTTTATTTGCAAAACGAAGTGATAACCAGACTTTATTGGAGAGTTATCTTTTAATTTTGTTTACTTCATTATGCAAAACATGGGACAAGTGCGAATGAGAGATTTTATCGTATTTATGATTATAATTCAATATCAGTATCAAAACGAAGAATGGCCTGGCTAAATGCAGAAAGAAAATGTGTAAAAAGAGACGTTCGTTTTCATTGTCTCTACCTGTTTTTAGACTTAACATTCAAAGCTTTAAAGTCCAACAAAAAAGTTCCAAAATTATTGGCAAAAAAAACATTTTTTTGGGTGAAAGAAATTTTCACCAGCCCGTTTTCAGGAAACATAACTATTTTTTTCTTTTGCTTTATAACGAAAGCTTACTTGAAATTGGAATTGAAATATTTTAAATACAAGATTTATGTATCACTGATGGTGGCATGGAAACCCAGTTAAATCAAAAAGTTTTTTTTTCAATTTTCTGTTCACAATATATCAACCAACATCCAAACAACGTTTTTTTATTCAACTATTTTTTTCTTCTCTGAAATGAATAGAATAAAATGAAATAGAAGTAGAATCAATCACATTTCCAAGGTTTTATAACATTCCACGTGCAATAAAGGTAGGTCTAACTATCAGTTCAGGGGGACCTGCAGATTCTTCTCTGAGTAACTGTCTTTTGTTTGTTTCTCAAAAGTTGTATTAGTTTTTAACTTATGAATAATTATGTTCATTTACTAGAAGTATTTTCATTAGCTAACACACTGGTGATATAAATTCACATTGTATTGTTGAAGAGAATATTCATTCATGGCTCTCAAACTTTTCCCAATACTGGGACCTACAACATTTTATAAAGGTGGGGGGCCTAAATTTTGCGGGGGGGGGGGGGTAGAACCTTAGTCGGAAACCTGAACATTGTTTCAAATTACCACCAGGTCAAGCATTTCAATGAAAAAAAGAAACTCAATGCAAACTATCCTGTCTAACCTTTTGAATTTCCAATTGTTTCTAGAAGAGAGGACAATAAATTTTTCCTGGCAATATTAAAAAATAGGAATTACAAACTTGGTATCAATCCAGTCATTAAAATATATAAATTTTATCTATGGTCACATACTTATTACTACAATAAGATTTTTTAATAAGAAAGTTACCCTGCTTTATTAAATTTCAAATTCGAAATACTTTTTGGCCTCTAAACTTGAAAAATAATCAGGACTTGAAATAACCATGTTAACACAGTTGGATAAAAAGTCAGATAGAATTTGATTTAAGATCGAAAGGTCACATATCCAATTTATTTTGGGTCGGACAATGTCCGGTTTCCCATCACTATTTCAAGCCATGATAATAAAATAGAGGCCAATAAATCTATATGATAGTATTTTTGAACCATAATCTCATTAAATTATATCCAGCTATTCTTTGAAGTGATAGCAGCTAATTTTCTACCACATCGCACTTAAAAAACCGTTACACCCTGATTCAATGAGATAGCCATTTTCTTCCTTTGGCAGCACGTCTGGCAAGAACTTCACGACCAGCAACTGTCCTCTTTCTATTCAAATAACCATGCTTCTTTTTACGTTGATAATTGTTTGGTTGATATTCTCTACCAAATTTTGCACCACGTACCTAAAATTCATTTCATTGCAAAACAAGTCAGAGAAATCTATTCCAAAAGAGGTCATTGCTTTTGAGGGGGTTGAGGGGATGAGTATACTGGATGGTAGATATTTTTATGTTGTGTGTGAAGTTGATTTGGAAAGAAATAATTAACATGAACTGAAAATGAAGTACAAAAGAATTTAGAGAAGCATAAAAATCAAATAAAAAACTGTCTTACTTGAATTATATCCAATCCACCAAGTAGGCCTTGTTGACTACCAACAAAACCAAGAACAAAATTGTTAAAAAGACCTCCGCCACTTCTTGAACCAACTGCTAATGAGATTATTTTTGTAACCTGTTGAGCACTTGAAAATATCCTATTCATACTATTTATTTTATGTTTGTTTTCTATAAGAAAGAAAAAAAATTGACTTCAAGAAAACCTTTCTTTGTAGACCACCGCAACTGTAAAATTACACTTCGAAGGAGACGTAAGGTCAAGATCTTTGCTATACTTTTTTATAGATTTTTTGAAAAATATAGATTGAGGCGATCAAAATGAGCTACCTTAAGTGGAGAAATTTTGGCACGGATTTAATTTGGCACACAGCGGATTTGGAATATTTGGTGCGGATTTAATTTGGCGCAGCAAGGAAATTTTTTAATTTGGCGCAGCAAAAAATTTTCAAAAATGTCGATGACCTTATTTAGTTTAATCAGAATCAATTATTGCCGTATAATAATAGACTGCAAGATTATATGAAACTTGAAACATCTACTTTAGGCGTACATCATAAAAGTTTAGAGAAAAAAAATTCATATTTGTTTAATATTTTACTTTTTCGTAATAAGAAAAAAAACTTGGCACGGATTTAATTTGACGCAGCCAGAAAAAAATTAATGACGCGGATTTAATTCGACGCAGCCTAAAAAAATCCAAGTTGCCGCATATTTAATTTGGTGATTTTCGGCATTTTGCGCCAAAATTTCTCCATTTAACGTATATCACATGAGTTTCTTAATGCACAATAATAGGCGTTTGAAAATTCCATCAGCATTATAACAGTATGATTCTAATAATATAAACTACAAGTTATATTTTGGTATTACTTCAGCTCTTTAAAGATGAAACAAGATATATAAAATCAAGCTCTGAACTTTTGAGATTTTAGCTTATTTCATTTTCTTTTTTGTCCTTTCGGGTTTCAACGTTTTAACATTTTGCAACCCTTGCAGTGGGTTGTGCACAAATAATTATTAGAATGATTGCTTTAATCAAGGTAGTTTTTCGTTGCTATCTGTTGTAACAGAAATTTTATAAAAATAAAAACTATGAGAATAAACTTTTAAAAATATTACTTTCAAGAAAAAAAATAATGAAAAAGACCACTGTTGTTTTTTAAAAAGTTGGTATTTCACAATTCCTTGTGATATTTTAAATTGAATGTCTCTTTGTGAACTTGTAATTGCTCATTGATAACTTTCTTCTGATTTTCATTGAACTCAGAGAGGAATCGGTCTTCAAAAAAGTACATTTCAGGTTTCTTCAAAAACTCATGTAACTTTCTGTTTAATTTATCAGTATCAAATTCATATTTATCATCATTCTTGCGGGCGTATTCAACAACTTTTTTGCAGATTGTGTACTGAAAGTTAGCAGCCATCATATCAATAACAGCTTCTGATAAGCTATCTAAAGGCATATTTTTCTTTGCATAATATTTCCAATACTCCACGTGATGGTCATTTACAGAAAAGTGGTGGTTCTTAGCTGATGTCCAATTAGGATTTTCAGTTTTGGGTGCTTTGCTGACAAATCTTAAGATGTATGGGGTCAGTTCAGGTTCTTGAAATTTACTATCATCGTGGTTTGTATAATCAGCATTATTGAACATTTTGCCAAGATATTTAACCAAATACTTATGCATTTTTGTGATGTAAATAAATTCGTTCTTCTCTTCCTCAGTTGGTTGACATGCCATGTTGATACGTAAAACTAGTAATAATACTACCAAAACTGACAGAAGATTTTTATAAAAATTCAAACGAGCAATCTTGAAGCAATTTTCAATAGATTTATATTATTAAACTAAATGAAGTAAAGAGAAAAATAAATCTTGAATTCTTTTCATCTTTTTTTGGAATTCAAAATTTAAAGACTGTGGTCAAATTTTCAAAGTTTCAAGCAAATCTTTTGGTACCATTTAAAACTCTGTGGTTTTTGCTTTGTAAAACAACATGGAGATTTTGGTTCTGAACCATGAACAAATTTCTTAATGTCATTAAAATGGCTTTTTGAGCGTACAATGTACGTCATTTGTTCTCTAAAGGTGAAAAGAAAACAGCAAGGAATTTTTTAAGAATTGATAGGAAAAAGCAAAATAAGTATTTTTTTTGCAAAGAATCTATAACTAGTGTAAATGTGTGTATGAGTATAAAAAAATATTTTCAAAAAATAAACAAACTGGCAAAATGATGCTATCAAAACATTATAAAAGAATAGAGTCTGTTCCTTTAGCGTTTTTGGTGATCAAAAGGAACAGGCCAATAGCAGGAAGGAATAATTGTGACTCCCCAAACGATTTTAAGTACATAAAAGTCCGATCAGTCAAAGGACCGTCCTTTTTCAGCTGCTACTGGACCGGTCTTTTTACCGTTTGGAAAAATAGATTTAAAATATGTGTCATCACAAGCGATTTGGATAACATTGCGATTTAAACAATTTTAGGATCGATCTTTATCGGTCAAGAACGTTCGGGAACGGTCTAGAATGGTCAACTGACTTTCTGATCGATCCTCTGTTTTCTTGAGATCGATCTAATAAAACACATATAAGGAACGATATTGTAACAGTCTTTGAACGGTCTAATTTATTGTTCAAGAACATTAACCAGACCGTTCTTCACTGATTCACGGCATACGAGAAATATAAACAAACCCATCACGTGAAAGATCATAACAAAAACATTCGAATCACGTGAAACAATTTGAAACACGTCACAAAAACAATTGATTTTCTTATTATGAACGCAAAAGAAAAAATAACAAAAATAAATAGATCTATAAAAAAGAAGTACGTGGGTTTGTTTTGGCAATTTGATGGTTTTAAATTCATATCAATGGATATAACTTTTTACTGTAGAAATAACATGAAAAGGAGCTATTCAGCTAGTGAAAAAGGAAATGAATTACCAAGAGAAAATAAAATATACAAAGAAAAGTGAGCCATTGAGTTATAAAGGTATTAAAAGATACCCCTGTTTCTGTGTCCCAGTGAATTCCAAAAGTTCAGGAGAAAAGATAGAATGAAATGTTGTGATTTAAAAAACTGTGGACTGCACTGTGGTGGAAACATGGGGACTTTTAAGCAACTTTTTCACTAGACTGACCAGGATTATAAAAAGATAGAAGGGAACAAACAAAGAAAACAATTATTGAGTCTTGCAAGAAACAAGTAAACGATACGTAGGGAAGGGGGGTATTAAAAATAACGAAAGAAACGATATACTGGTAATAACGATATAATAACGATATATTAAGATTTTTATTTTATTTATTATTTTATTCCGCTTCAGCCGATCGGACTTTCATGTACTTAAAATCGCTTGGGGAGTCACAATTGAGAATAGCATTTTTATTATGAAAACTTGTTACAAACAGAAGCTACAGTTGAGGTACCAATATTTCCCCCGCACATGATCAAAACAACGTTCTTCCCTTGAAATTCTTCTTTCATTTTAATCAATGCTGCAATAGTAAGACATGCTGCCCCTTCAACCAATTTCTTCTCTTTATCAATCATATCAAAAATTGCTTTTTCAATTTCATCTTCACTCGAAAGAGCCCACTTGTCAATGTTTTGTTTACAAAGATCAAATGTTATGGAACCAGGCTCTATTCCTCCTGCAACACCATCTGCAATAGTATCTTCAAGGAAAGAGTTATCCTCAAGAATACAACCAGCTTTAATACAATGATACATTGCTGCATTTTTCTCTGGTTGGCAACCAACTGTAATAATATCTTTATTCTTTGCTTTGAAGTAACCACTTATTCCCGAAGCAAGGCCACCACCACCAACTGGAATAAAAACTGCATTAACGTTTGGTAGATCTTCAATTATTTCATAAGCTATTGTAGCCTGTCCAAACACAACAAAAATATCATTGTAAGGTGACACATAAGGAATGTTTTTATTGTTAGCTTGGGTTCTTGCGTAGGTTTCTGTTTCGGCACAATCTTCTCCATATTTTATAAGAGTAGCATTTGGATAACACTGAATTGCTGCTAATTTTGCAGGCGATGCTTTCAGTGGGCAATAAACTGTAACATTAATACCTATTTCAGACCCTGCGTGAGCACAGGCTAAACCATGGTTGCCAGATGAAGCTGTAATCACGTTTTCAGCTCCACTACCTATGACACTTGACATTTTGTTTAAAACACCTCGAAATTTGAAGGATCGCGTTATTTGCTCGGATTCCATTTTCAGGTAGACATTACATCCTGTTAGGTTTGATAGCCATGACGATTTTAGAAGTGGTGTCTTAAAGGCTATTTTCGATACACAGTCATGTGCTTTGGCTGTTTCCTTGATGAATTCCTCAGGTGATGTAGACATACTTCAGAAAAATATTATTTTATTGTTCTAATATAAAGATATTTTAAAGCATAATTAAAATAAAAGTATTGAGCAAGCCAAAAAAATGGTCTTGTTTCCAGAAATGTTACAAAAAAGACAACTCACCTGGCCAGCCAGACTATTTGGGCTGGCCTTTTGCCTGTGTTTCCTCAGTGCTGATGACTTAATTTCACAATTTAAATACGATTTACGAGTCTCGAACTATACTTCTGTTGAACCATACTGAAATGAGGGTTTTCCAGGGTTGTATCCTATCCTTTCAGCTCTCCCCACTCATTACGGGTCCCCTCTGAATTTAAAAAATAAAACAGCTCCCACACCCACTTTTTGGCAAATTTGAGATTTTGGGGGGGGGGGGGGGGGGGGGGGGGGGGGGGGGGGGGGGGGGGGGGGGG
>JAUJPO010070690.1:0-11798 GCA_032270745.1 Tiaropsis multicirrata
AAAGATACAACTCCAGGTTGCTTCTCATTCTCTAACGAATTGTGCTTCTTGCAGATATACGTCCATCGAAACTCCAAACATTTTTTGAACGAAGTAACAACAAAAGGTGAACTGGTGAAAATGGCTCATAGCTCGTTCCACAAAAAGAAGGATAAATCAGGTGAGCTGAGAAAGGCTATTTAGCAACAAACAAAAGAAAAAGAACTGAGCCCTCGACTGCTTGCTTGTAAAACCATATTGATTGCACTTCCCGCTAGACCCAACCAAACTCAGGGGGTGAGGTAAGTGTAAGTATCCTTCCGGACAAAACCCAATTTTCTGTGTTCGAAGTAGTTCTGATATCGAGTGCAACACCCCCTGTCATACTCTTCACTCCCCTCTACAGAATAGAATAGAACCTACATTAATCCGTTTTTCAGGAATGGTAAGACAATAAAATCATCGATGACATTAGCAATGGCCAAAATGTAGATGAACCATTCCAAGAGATTGTCTAGTTGAAGGTAATCTCGAAGTTGGCCAATCATTTGAAAAACCTAAAGAAGAAGGAAAAAGGGTGGTAACATGTAACATCACCATCAGTGATGAAAAAAAGGTAAAAATTTGGTCAAAGAATAAATTATCGTCAGCCTATTACGTATGATTCGTGAATTAATTTCCCTACAAGTAAACAAATGGTTGAATTTTGTTAAATTAGACGTAGATTTACGTCTGTTAGGTTGGAAAGGGAAGATACAGAACAACGAATACCTAATTCTGTGGAACATATATTCTTAATTATACCTACTGCCATCGGTGTTGGTTAAACATGTTATCATATAATTCATCTAACAATTTGAGAGCACGTCTTTCTTTAGTAAAAAAGTCTCTAAAATTGCTTGTATAAAAGAGACAAATTTTGTCTCGATGCTTCGTTCTCCAAACTCGTTTTAGAGACTTAATTACGGAAAACTTGAGTGGTCCCAATTGGCAGGTTCACTTATTTTACCTCAAACAACAGATGGACTAATGCTAAGCCAATGACAGCAAACTTGCCATAGTGAACAAACACCATCATTTCCCAGGTCGCATTATCAGTGACGATGGAGCAATCTTTAGATCGATATGGTTCTCTTAACGGTGCAGTCACCAGGATGTAACCAGTTAGAGATGTCAGGAAGAAAATGTAGAGAAGCAGTTTGAAGTAGTACAAATAAGCAGCGAATTTTTGCCATTTCTTATTGAGTGATGCTTGAATGAGTGGATGAGATACTAAATCTTCTCGGTCATAAGCAACCTATGGTAAAGTGGTTGGCGTATCGTAAATAAAAAACTTTATTCAATTTTGATTGGGTGATAATAATAGGTTATCAGGTCTTGGTGTACAACGAGTGAATTGTAAAACTGAAACGTTTTGTTAATCTAGCTTGTATTTTATCGTTTCGTAGGGTACCCCTTCTTAGATGGAAATCTTTTTTTAATATTTTGTATATTATAGTATGCAGAAATGGAAAAAGGTATTTGCCTCCCGAAATCCCTGTAATTTTCGAGTTTTAATTACTCGATCGACTATCTGGTAGATAAGAAAGCTTCTTACCATATAACTAAAGGTGTGCGTTTCCTTTTGTTCCATAAGCCGTTGAATCTTCTTCTTGGTGAAAACGTCCCCCTTCTTCTGTCCCTCCTCCGCTTCGTGTCTTACAATATCACACGGCCAATCATTGTATACGTCGTCGATGAACTCGTAGTTTAATACCAACTCATAGTCTGGATTGTCGACCGCGCGGTCTTCAGGCGAACTGATACAACGATCGAACACAAACTGAGCAACCTCTAAAATATTTAAAGTTTACCCCTTAGAAAAAAAGCAACCTTTTTTTTTTATTAGAACATAGTTTATAAGAACACCCAGGCTGAGAACATCGAGTCTGAGATTTGGTTGTAAATTTTACCAAAAGCAACGAAGAACTCACAATTTGAGCATGGAAATTTTCCTGATGAAAGCTTAGACCAAGGGAAGCATCTTAAGCATATATGTAAGGGTGGAAAGGGTTGGAAAAGTCTACGGACCTTTTGTCCAACATTGTTGGTGGAAATGAAAGTCAAAACTGAACTTGGGAAAAAATGTGACTCACCTGGCATCCGTTTGATTAATTTTCGAAGGGGCGTGGTCAACCTTTTGTCTTCGTCTAATGTTTTATTACGCAATGCTAACTTCCAATCACGGTGACTGAGAATTGTATATACAGCATCCCTGTTTGATGATGGAAACAAGACGTTTTGGTTAAATTAGCTGCATTCTGTTTCGCATAGATCTTGCCAAAAACTTCGAAAAATAAAAAAAAGGTTTTGCGTAAATAAAGTAAGTAAGTATTTTACTGTAACGGCCAGCAACTTAGAGGCCGATAAAATAAAAGTCACACAGATTTTGACTCAAGTAATAAACATATATTGCTAGGTAAAATACTGTGGTTGAACCACATACGTGCACAAAGCACTGTACCACACTAAACACTGATCAAAAGTATACAATTTATACATATTTACAAGAGATATCGATATTCCCAAAGGACATTAAAAAACGTGTTACAATATATAATACACAAACTAAGTGAAAACGACATAAACTAAAACATAAAAGAAACTGAAATTGACATTTGGTACAATAAAAGAAGTTATTTACATAGCTACATTTTTAAGTAAGTATTATAGTCATGTAGTAACAACGTAGGTAGTTTTAACCCTATTCGTATTAGGCTTAGGGACGGTTCAAAACTAGGAGGGGGGGGCTATTTTTGTACCAGGCCCTTAAATTTTGATCTAGTTGCCTTTTTTGCATGAAATTTGGTACACATCATCCTTACTATAAATAGTAAGAAATGACACAAAATCTTTTTAAATGACGTCACTCATCATGCTGATGTGAGCAAAAATTATAGAATTGTCATTTTTTGCGAGAAAAAATAATAATCACCAAATTTCGCACCGAAAACGAAATAATTAGTTGGAAATGACTTTTTTCTTCAAATGTTTTATAAAATTACGAGTAAAATGATATATTTGACATTAAAAGTTGAAATATGCAAAAAATGTGTCCTTTTTCATGACACCTGCTTGTTAAAAGTGACATCATGCTCATGGTGTGAAAATGGGGTGAAATGTATTTCATATTGATGCTATATAAGAGTTACAAAAAGTCACAAAGTTTCGTTGCTATATCATTTATATTTCGGAAGCTGTTACCAACAGTTCACCTTTGGTACCCCCCACCCCTTATTACGAATATAGGGTTAAACTGGTACGGCGAGGCAGCGAAACAAGTCAAATCTTGAGCCTTTTTTCCAACTGTTTTCCAACTTTTACACAACTAGGAAAAAATGACTTGATACTAACTTGTTCAAATTATCAATGGCATGATCCAACGCGTTTCGACCAGTCAAATCAGTTTCCTCGATATCACAATATTCCAACAGATACTCAATCATATCACAATTACCACCAATGCTGGCGTAATGCAATGCATTTAGTCCAGTGGATTCACACCGACTCCCCGTCGCTGCACCTGCATTGGATGTAAATGAGACGAACTTGACTTATCAGGAAATAATTATTATCAAGAAAAAAGAAAACTACCTTACCTATAAAATTCTTTTCCCTTCTTGCAAGAAAAAAAGCGGAAAAAATATTCAAACTACAGTGGAGAATCAATTGTCCGTCATAAAGAGGTATCCGCTTTATAAAGATTGAAATGAACTGATAAATCACCTCATTTATTCCAAAGAATAGTGTCCGTTAATAACGATGTCCGCTTTATTCCACTGTTTTTAAGAAAAGTCACTTTGGAGGTAGTTTAAAAACACTTTAGGGACTTCAGTATTGAATCTACAAAATGGTGTTTTTGACGCGAAAAAAACCATTCATGACGTTAAAACGTTTTTTATGATACAAAAAATCTACTTTTGAATAGATAATCTCTTACCACCCCAAATTAAAGCTTTAGCTGCGTCAGTTTGACCATTACTTGCCGCAATCTCAAGAGGCGTTAGACCAAGGGCGTTTTTATCATTGATAGAGGCACCACTTTTCAACAGGTATTTGATGACATCGAAATTTCCACTTTCAGCGGCCATGTGGAGAGGTGAGTTGCCATTACTATCGTTGTCATTGATGGTGGAGGTGTCAATGTCGATGATGTTATCCACAACACTGTTGGTGAAATTGAGATATGGATGTTAAAGGGGTTAAGATATAAGTTTACTTCATCCCGCATTTTAGCCTTGGTGTCGTGGGTTTTTTAAAAACGAAGAACCGAATTTTCTATGTTTGGCAGAATATTATGGCACACTTGTGAGGTTCTTAATAATCCAAGCCGATAACTTTCCCTCTCCTCTTTGATCAATGTTGTGCAACAGACGGAATGTCGAGCGCTGCGGTGAACTCGAAACGTTTCAATAATTGTATAGTTTTATTTCACCCCAATTGAAAACTGGAGAAATACAAAAATCAACCCCCTGAAAATACAACGAAAGAAGAATGGATTGAAATGGCAACCCGATCTGGAAAAATATTATCATTTTTACCTACTCCCATACGTAGAATTTTCTCCCTGTTGAGGTTTTGGTATCCACGGAGGCACAGAGACAGGGGTGTCTTAAAAGTTAAGATTTTCTTATTGTAGCTGATTCTCTGAAATCTAAAAAACACTCACTCATTTTGTCCATAAAAAGCGGCTAAATGTAGCGGCGTTTCATTATTGTAATTCCTGCTCTTGACATCAGCCCCTTTCTCCATGAGAAGGGTTGCGATATCTTCGTAACCTTGTGCGCATGCCACATGAAGACACGTGTTGCTATCTTTGTTCTTCGTGTTTATCATCTCCTCCCGTTGCTCTGGTGACGTTAACAGCGTCTTTGAGAAAATAATTAAGATTTACTATGCAGTTTTATAGATATTTAAGTTTTAACTTTTGAGACGTCATAGGTGTGACGTCACAATAGCGGTTTTTCGCTAATAACTTTGTGTATTTAAAATATCAACTTGACACAGTATTTCTCAGTTTTTACATCCAAATACGCTTCTTTTGAGCTATGAATGACTATGCACAAATGGGCGCTATATTGGTGTGCATCAATTTGCTTTATGCCCTAAATCGACCGAATAGCCAAAAGGTCTTAAAAGGCTGAAATGAAACTTCTAACTGCGGATTTCATGGCTCGTGCATACCGAATAATGTAGCGACGATACTATTCAAAAAATAATATAAGGTCAGGTAGGTAATTGTAATATTTTGGCTTAAATTTACCCAGAATAGGGTTTAATACCTAAAATGGTATTTTCGGTTCCATTTTAACACATAATGCACATGCTCGGATACAGAGCATACACTATAACCAATGGGGAAGAGTGCACTAGTTGTTATATATAGCGACGGTGGCCGAGTGGTTTGAGTGTTCGCCTCCCGTTTGCAAGGTTGTGGGTTCAACCCCCAGTCGGGTCAGACCAAAGACTTGAAAACTGGTACTCGCTGCTGTCCTGCTTTGTACTCAGCATTAAGGGATTAGAGTGATGGTAAAGGGAAAGGAGTGGCGCCCTCCCCTGCCTTCGGGTAGATAGCTATTGAAAAGGGAGCCTTTGGGTTTCCCTCAACTGCAGTTGCAAACTTACTTTTTTACTACTACTATAATATTTTTTGATTCAACAATGACTAACAATTTATTCTTTTTTTGCAGACTTACAGATTGCTGGCATGAACGATTCAACACCTTTGACTAGAGATGTTCAACATCTTCAATTAGAAATTCAACAAATTATGAAAGGTACACTATTTTTATTTCAGGTTTCTCCAAATTTAAACATTCTTTTTTTATTATATACTATAAAACAAGTGTAAAACAGTATAACAGCTGAATTTTTGTTTCGAAGGTTTGGTTGGGTTCATTCTTTTTTATATCTACCATAGTTTTTCGCTGATTTATTCAAGTATTTTGATCTCCAGCAATTATGTATTTGATACAAAATCTAATGATATTTTTTGTTTTTATTTTATACATAGGAAACTACAGTACGTTTATGCAAAAAGAGATTATGGAGCAACCAGAGAGTATTTATAATACGATGAGAGGACGCGTCAACTTTGAAGAAAACAGAGTCATCCTTGGTGGTCTGGTTTCGCATATGGATTACATCAAACGTTGTAGAAGATTAATCTTTATCGCTTGTGGTACATCTTATCATAGTGCTGTTGCAGTAAGTATATCAAAGAAATTGATTTTATTGAATCTTAATTTTACTTCGGCTTTAAAGTTGATTCAATCTTTAGTTAGTCTAACGCTTGTAAATAAATGGAATCTATTATTCTGAAAACTTATTATTGATAAGAAAAAATTCTAGCCTCCACAGTATCTTACTAAATAGATAGTAATGGAGATAATAATAAAGTAAGATTTCAGCAAAACGTCAAGTTTGACACTTCTGCTGTTTTAATAAAACTTCTTAACTGAAATGATGGGTTTTGACCATTTCTGTTTCTACTTTCTTTTTTCTCCATCGTTTATCTGACGTATAAATTTCTGCTTTCCAGACACGACAACTGTTAGAAGAATTAACAGAGTTGCCAGTGATGGTTGAACTTGCCAGCGACTTCTTGGATAGACAAACACCTATTTTCAGAGATGATGTGTGTTTTTTCATCAGTCAGTCAGGTAAGACTTATAAAAAATCCTTACTAATGAAGACAGCCTTTGTTTAAGCCAAAAAGAGTTGTGGTTTCTTAAACAAAAAACATTAATTTTAATACGGATTTATGAGAGCAATTTTATTTCTCACATGTCTTGAAAATGAATTAACTTTTAGCAGGAATTTAAGTTTTACTTTTTGTAAAATTCGTATCCCAACTTTGTAACCATCCCTTTCAATTTTTACAACTAGGTGAAACTGCTGACACATTGATGGCGTTACGTTATTGTAAATCGCGTGGTGCTTTATTAGTGGGCATTACCAACACAGTTGGAAGTAGTATTTCTCGTGAAACAATGTGCGGTGTCCATATCAATGCTGGACCTGAAATTGGTAAGGTCTTTTTTTTTTTTAATGAAATTTCGTCGAAATGCTTATTTGACTGGTATAAGTTTACCTTTGAATTCTTTTGATAACTTGGTTGAACCTTTATGGTGAACCAATTTTTAGGATTTCAATACCTTCAGAATATTAGTCATTAAGTTAAGAAGGTATCTTTCATCTACTCCATCAAATCTTGATCGGTGATAGCATTTTCATCACCACCATTGTTAAATCAAGCTACTTTTTGTAGACATTATTTTCTCTCTACAATAACAGGTGTTGCCAGTACCAAAGCTTACACCAGTCAATTCTTATCTTTGGTCATGTTTGGTGTGATGATGGCTGAAGACAGAATCTCCAAACAGGATCGAGTCAACGAAATTATCTCATGTCTTAAAATATTCCCAGGTTGGTTCAGTTCATTTGTTGAATTAATAATCATTGAGAGTAATCCTCATTGATTGCTTTTACTCGTTTTGGAACGATCCAAAGTCTAAAAAAATGTCAGATTTATTGTCTTTTTTTTGTTTGGTTTATGGTCTCAAATAGTATGAAAATATCAAAAGAGAAAAAAGTAAAAACGGCAAAAACGTACACTTTCAGATGTATATCAGATATACCGGTTTGGCTCGTGAAACAAATGAAAAGATTCTCGGAAAATCCTTATCTAGAGTTGCGATGATCGAATCTATGAATCATTTTGTATCCTAACTCAATTATCTGACCATTTTCCTTTTTTAGAAAAAATCTCTGAAGTATTAAAATTGGATAAAGAAATTCACGAAATTGCATTGAAAATCCATAACCAGAAAAGTTTATTGATGATGGGGCGTGGCTATCAATTCGCAACATGCCTGGAAGGAGCTTTGGTGAGTGTTGTTAACAAATCTTATCTTCTACAGAAGTCTCTTTTGTTTCTGGGTCGGGTAAAGAGTTTTAAGGATCAGTTATTTGGTAAAAACAGTACAGGATTAATCGAGGAGAAACTGGCGACATAGTGTATTTAGAAACTGTTTCTTTCTGTTTGATGGCCACCATTAAAATTCAAACAGAAAAAAACAGTTTATACCTAAACTACTGACGACATTAAATGTATCTAATTTTTCTAAACCCGCTAAACTTATAGCTTTTAATCTGTAATTATCGGTTTTACCCCTTCAATTTTTTCTTTTTTTTCATATTTTTTTCAGAAAGTGAAGGAAATTACATATATGCATTCAGAAGGTATTTTAGCCGGAGAACTCAAACATGGTCCATTAGCACTTGTTGATAAAGATATGCCAGTTCTGATGATCGCACTACGAGACAAAACTTATGATGTAAGTATATTGATAATATATTTAACGACCTTTTTAAAAAGGCTACAAAGCTGGGGCAAAAATAATAAAAACCAGATCCCCCTCAGTGCAATGTTGATTGATCAAAAAGCTTCCTATTGTCGTTACAATCATGATGACTATCTTACTGTAAACCGATGGATCTGTTTTCATCAAGGTTAATACCTCTTTATAAAAGATACAGGTTGCCTGGATACAATGGTTCCTTTTTTCTCAGTCTAGATGTACATGTTAATCATTATAGCTCATACAACATGCTCTCTTTTCTAGAAATGTATGAACGCTTGCCAGCAAGTTTTAGCACGAAAAGGACAACCCATCGTTATTTGTACCAAAGGTGACGAAGAGACAAAGAAAATAGCTGACTACTCTCTAGAGATTCCTCAAGTTCCGGATTGTCTATCTGGTGTATTGACTGTCATTCCTCTGCAATTATTGTCTTTCCATTTAGCTGTTCTTCGTGGTTACGATGTAAGTCTTTCTTTTGGGAATTTCTTTTGTTTTGATTTTGATCATGACCAGGTCAAGATTGAATGAATTTTCGTTTCAAACAACAATTATTTTTCGTTTTACGAGCTCTTTGAACAATATGACCAAAAGCCAAGCCAAAAGGTTTAAGAGTATCGAATAAGATGTAATTTTCCGGTAATTCATAGAAGCTTTATATTTAGTTTAGTTTAGTTAATTAATCATTCATTTTCTTCCATTTTGCAGGTTGACTTCCCAAGAAATTTGGCAAAATCCGTTACTGTAGAATGAACACCATTGAAAACACTCACCATTCTTTAGCTTTTAATAATACCCTAGTACATAGAAAATAGTAGTAGCAATTTTTTTAGAATATTTAAACAAGTGACATCTGACAAAAAAATTACATTATTTTTCCCTGCTCTCACCCATTATCTCCTTCACTTGAAACAGTACTTTATATACAACTATACTTTAACAGAGCTTTAACCATATACATAGAAACAGAATAGAAATAGAAATAGGCTTTAAAGGTTTAGCTAGCTGTAAAAAATGTGGGAGTGAATGATTTTCAAAATCCAGTTCAGTTCCTTATTTATATGACCCCATTAAATTGTCTGTAAAATTTTCTTTTATGGATCATTTCACCTTAGATTTTTTGAATGATGTGAAAGTTTTAAAAAACTTTTGAAAACTGATAAATTTTAATAATTTTTGTGTATATGTGTTTACATGTAATTTACTTTTTTGTTTGTTTTTTGTTTATTTAAAATTGAATACAATATTTTTTATAATTCTTCATATTCATTGTATATTTTATGTCTCATTGCAGTATATTGCCAAAAGTTACCCTAAATATTGCCTAAAGTTATTATTTCCGAAGAAATTCTTACAGGTTTTGCTTAAGATTTTGCCAACGGTGTTAAAAGTTGAACTTCGTACAAAAATGCCTGACTGAATTAAAAATCAAATTTTAAACCTAAGAAAAACGATGCTGCTATAGAGCTTTATCTTTAGCAGAATCGAAGAAGAAATAATTAAGATGGACACTAGAATTCGAACACCTAATGTTACAAAGGAAGAGAGGAGAGTCATCGATTCCCTTAGGAATGAAAACTCTATTATCATTTAAGGGGCTGACAAAGGTTCATGTGTCGTAGTTTGGGGTGGATTATTTGATGGAGGCTGGGGTACAGTTAGGTGATGAAAATATTTACGAGCGCCTCAGTGAAGATCCTGTCAGCCCACTTGTTGAAGTATTCAAATCTTACATTGACAATAATGATAAAAAAGGAGACATTTCTAGGGAGATTTTAGATTATTTTTTTGTTAACAACCCGAAACTTGGAACGCTTTTATTTATTAACTAAAATTCAGAAGCGTCTTTATAATGTTCCGGACAGACCTGTCATTTCTAATTCTTCCTTTTACACGGAGAATATATCTGCATTTCTTGATTTTCATCTTAAACCACTAGCCAAACAGATCAAATCATTTTTAAAAGACACGAATGAATTTTTACGAAAGCTCTCTGATCTTCCTAATTTACCATCTAATGTTTTGCTATGCACAGTAGACGGGGTTGGATTATATCCTAGTATACCCCATAAGGATGGGCTTGAAGCTTTACAACGTGCTTTGGATGGTAGAGATGATAAATCTGTATCTACCGATAGCCTTTTAGATCTTTCGAAATTTGTTCTTGAAAATAATGTTTTCGAACACAACGGCAATGTTTATCTTCAAAAGCAGGGCACATCGATTGGCACTTTTATTTATGGGTGATCTTGAGGAAAAGATTCTTTAAACCTCGGCTTTGAGTGAAATGTTATGAGAAGTTACTTTATGTTTTTATCGATAGTGATCTTTTCTAACTGTCTAAAAAGATGGCATTTGCGAACTAAAAATTCAATTTGGCATACCTTCAGAGCAAAAAAACTGAATTTTTGGTTCGGAAATTTCAATGTTTTCAATATTCAAGCACCTGTAATATTTTTCCTGAACGTGGTAGCAACACTATTTGAGTTTTGTTTGTAGTTGAGGTAACTATAGGACCTTCCAAAATAATATTTAAACATCAGCCTAAGTTCATATTGTGATTCTCGACAACCAATATTGTGACTTTGTAGTTTTTAAGGAGTGTGTGTTTTTAAGGGGTATCTACCAGGTACAAATTTTCCTGTTTGTTAATCACATAATTGATTGGCATTTTCGATATTTGTCTGTTGCCACTGTTAATTATAATTGATGATCATTCCTTATTCTAAGACAGGACGGAAACTCCACTATCAAAAATTCATTCCTCTCTGTGCAATTTCAAACGTAATTGCAACTAAATTAAAAGATCATTTCCTGAAAAAAAGTGAGCAAATGATACGCAAGTTAGTATTGTGATTCCATTCTCAAACATTGTTGCATGTTTTCTTTGTCATTAAATGGAGATTCCCTTAACAATCGGAAAATTTCCTATATCCAGTACCGTAATTGTTGACCCTTCACACTCCTTATTTCGAAGGTAAAATAGCCCAGAAATCGCTATATCTCACCCTCGGCCCCAGGGGCCACGTATTTTACGACGCAAGAGGGTCCTCAAGGTCCGAAAAGAGTGGAAATACATAGACCCCTTGTACAGGCAGTTAAAAAATAGTTCATTTTGAACTATTTTTCAGTGAGCGTGAGATAGGTTGAGAAAATCATTTCACTTGAAAAAGCGGAACCGTTGGTGGCTTGGTGGTGGTAGAAGGAAAGTTTTGGCTTTGAAAAAAGTTACTGGTTCAATACTTTTGCCTTTTTTTATTTTCATTGGGAGCAGAAGCAGGGCAGAAAATATATATTTTTTAATATGGGATTTTTGGGATCCACAAGTTTTTGCTAAAGTTGAGTGTTTCCATCAGATTTTGTCATTACAAACAAAAAACTTAGAGCAAACTCAAGGTATGTGAAGGTATATTTATG
>JAUJPO010070701.1:0-11798 GCA_032270745.1 Tiaropsis multicirrata
ACGCTTCTATTGCAAAACATAAAAGATTCTATAACTACATTTTTAATTAAGGAAACCTTATAGTGTGAACGCGCCCATAGACAACTTGAAACGGCATAGAGAGCACATACTTGTCTCAGGAGGATACAATAGGTACTCAAAGATTTTTTTGGAGGCTTCCACATAATAGAGGTTTTTGAGCTGCCAAACTGAGCTCATTGAAGTTTTCCGTAGTAACGTCTCTTAAACGAGTTTGGAGAACGAAAGCATCGAGACAAAAATAAGTCTCTTTTATTTAAGCAATTTTTAGAGACTTTTGTACTAAAGAACGACATGGTCTCAATTTGACAGATGAATTATATGAAAATATTAGAAATCCCTTAACAAAAAGCAATAACTCTGTGAAAAACCTTTTAAGGCACCCACTGTGGTAAAAAAATTGTTTAGTTAAGGGCTCTGACCATCATAGTGGAAAAACGGATTTGGAATTTTAAAATAAAGACCTTTGGTTTTCTCCTTCTTGACATTTTTAGGAACAGTCTGCTTTTGAAAAATCTTTTTTAATGGCTAATCTCGATGGGGAAAAGAGCTTTTTCCGTCGGAACTTTTCTAAAGTACTCACAAATAGTTGTGCTATTTAGACTTTTGCGGAAAATATTTCTCATCCAATGCTTGGAAAGTTATGACTGAAAATTATGAGTGAAAAACTGATGAAAACCACTATTTTCAAGATTTTGAGAGAAAGAAGCTGTTACAAAAGTTTTCCCCAAATCTATTTTTAGTTCCAAAGCAGACAAGTCATCTGAACCAAAAAGAATTTTAAAAAGTTCATTTTTCACCCAGAATAAGGACCTCAAAGTTGAAATATTCTTATTCGCAAAAGTCTTCAATTTCTTCTTCCATGCTTCTTCATCAATTTTTTTCGTTGCGATTTGTATATCTTTAGATCTAGAAATGATTGGCCTAACATAAAATGTATAACACGATATAACGTTCAAATTAACATTTAATGCATCACAAAATATGCATCAGAAAATTCATAATGGTCAGAGCCCTTGTTAACAAAACAATCTGGGTTTGTATCTGCTCTTCCAAAGATAAATACTTAGAATAACGCAAAATTGGATAAGGTTCTGTGGGTTTTCGAAGTCGAACACTTTCAAAATTTAGAAAAAATCTTAAATTCATTAAAATCTTCCTAAATATTTTCGTACCATGTCGCATTATGACGCATGGCGCAAAAATATTCAAATTTATGTTTATAAAACACCATTTGACGTTCTAATTTAGCATGGAGACCCTCTGCTCCTATTTTTTTTTTTTATTAATTCTGATGAAGAAGTAGCATGGTTGCACCAGCCGATTTGAATTCCCCAACATTTGATAAAAGAACCAATCAAATTTCGCAAACTTCTATATCAAAATTAAAAAATTTCAATTTATATGACTTTGATATGTAAATCAAAAATTAGATAATCAGGTTCTATGTATGATGGTTATTGGTGGTTATTGGCGTTATTTCATTTGTAAATATCTATTTAAAATCAATAATGCTAATGTGAAGTGCTCATGTTTATTAGATACTCTTTTTAATATAATGACGTATAACTAGAACACCATTGGCTTAGAAATAAAAAAAGTCGTTCGATTGGTTGGAAATTGTTTTTTTTTTGGATGACGTAATATTTTATAAAGAAAAAAAGCAGGCGAGCGCTGCGTGCGACCGACTTTAGTCACGTATATGTTTATTTTTAGAACTTTCATGTTTTAGGGTAGGTTTACTCTTGAAAGGTCAAGAAAAAGGTTTTGAAAGTTTCCCTCGAATGACGTCATACAAGTAGTTAGTTTTGGCAAAATATTTGTTTTTAATGTTTTGCATCAAATATCAAAAACAAAATATTGAATAGCTGATACTTCCTATTGAAGAGGGTCAGATAACCACATCCCCATATTAAGTTCACATAAGTCCACATATGTTTTAAGTCAGGAAATTAAAACAGGAAAAACAACATGTCAGCAGGCAGAAAACGTCATTCCAGTAAACACCGTTCTTTCAACGTCAACACGTTATTTGGACGTTGAAATAATGTTGGAATAAGTTGTGTATCTGCTGGGAATACTGGCTAACTGCCATGGGTGATGTACATATCTGGTGGTGGATTACGCAATGAGCGACGGTGGCCGAGTGGTTTGAGTGTTCGCCTCTTTTCGCAAAGTTGTGGGTTCAACCCCCAGTCGGGTCAGACCAAAGACTTAGAAACTGGTACTCGCTGCTGTCCTGTTTGGTACTTAACATTAAGGGATTAGAGCGAGGGTAAGTGGCGAAATCCATGGAAAGGACTGGTGCCCTCCCCTACCTTCGGGTAGATAGCTAGCGAGCCTTCGGGTCGCTCTCTAGCAAATGTGGACATGTATGTAGTGATTGCCAGAGTTGAACAAAAGTGATATATCATAATTTGAAATATAATTTGAAAAAATGTGGATCCAAAAAAACAAAAGTGTACTTTATCCGCCTCTATATTAAAACATCTAAATCGTGAGCATATTGTGTAGTCTAAAGCAAGGACTCGTGATCATAAGGTCCTTTTGTCATTCACATCTTTCAGCAAGTCGTTTATCAAAATGTAAGAAGGTATCAGTTTTTTTGCTTTTCCAGACAGTATTTCATAAACTTTTGACATTTTTGTATTCGTCATTTGAGACAAATGTAAACATTTATTTAAACCTATGAGATATTAATACGGGACAAATATTATTGTTATTATAGAGGTTTTTACTCCGAAAAACACCAGTCGAGGTTATTGGACTGTAAATTTTAACATTTTAACTTTTTCACCTATAAAAAGCACAATTGTTTGAACATACACCCCAGCAGAAACAAAACGTTATTTTGACATTCTTTCACCGTCCAAATAACGTTCTGGCGTTGAAACAACGATCGAAATAATATTCCGTGCCAACTGGGAAAGTGAACTTAATTTCATTTATTTTGTTTTTGTTAAAGGTGTTTTTGTTGATCATATGTATCAGGAAATGCTGAATCAACAGTACTTTCAATAAGCTGAATCAGCACTTTAAGCTGACAAAAAGGTATATCATATATAACTCATGATCCAAGCAAAAGTATAGAAAAAAACAATTGAAAACACTTACAACAACTATAATGTCCATCACCGTAATATGAAGGCCACGTGGGTGAAGGGTATTCACTGGTAGGTGATGAAACATCGCCGTAGCAGGACGATCTATCATAATGTGAAATCGGGGAAATCGGAGAGACTGGATCAACTGATGACCATGTATCATTAGAGTGTCTGTAATCCATCATGGTTAAATCGGGGTGTTTTTTTGGGTTTTGATATAAACAAAAAGTGTCAAAATTATAATCACTGCAGTATGTCGTCGTTAAAATTTTCGTCAATTCTCATTTGTTACTAAAACATTGGTCGTTCGTTTTGAAACATATTTTAAATATCAGTCTTCTATATTTTGATGTATTTGTCTTGGTGTTTAGTTTCCATCGAACGGAATAAATATGAATATGAACTGGAATGAACAAGAAATATTGTTTAAACGGCATCAGTTTCTCCAGTGGAGAGGGGGGAGGGGGTTATGAGGGTTGCTATGTTTTGAATGAAAACCCAACCCTAAAACTCAGACTGAATGGGATTTAAATCGAAATATTTTCATAAAAGGATTACGAAGTAGGCACAGAATGTTGTTTTAACGACAAAACAACGTTGTTTTAACGTCAGGACGTTATTTTGACGTTAAAACAATGTTGAAATGACGTTATGTGTGCTTGCTGAGTATATTAAAAATCCTTATTCATCTCAAAGTTTCAAATTTTGAAACGACAAAACAACGTTAATCCAACGTCAGAACGTGTTTTAAACGTTCAAATAATGTTGAAATGACGTTGTGTAGCTGTTGGAATGGGTTATTACTTTGAGTGTAACTAAGTATAAAAGCGAAGCTATGATTCTGGAAGTACCTGAAGTGTCCAGGGTGTTTTTGTATTATTTATCCCAACATTGTTTCAACGTCCATGCATATAACGTCCGTATAACGTTCTGACGTTGGAACAACGTTGTTTTGTCGTGTCGAAATTTGAAACTTTGAGATGAATAAGGATTTTTAATATACCCAGCAAGCACACATAACGTCATTTCAACATTGTTTTAACGTCCAAATTGTCGTGTCAAAATTTGAATATTTGAGATGAATAAGGATTTTTAATATACCCAGCAAGCACACATAACGTCATTTCAACATTGTTTTAACGTCCAACAAACAGTGAACCGTGCCTACCTTTTTTCCTACTATGATTTTGGTTTAACGCCTGGGTTATTAAAAAATGTCACGATACATTTCATCCACGTAGAATAATGGGCTTTTCTAAAAAAAGTTGGTACCCCCCTCCTCCCCCCTGTTGAGGACTAAGGATATCCAGGGAGGGTTCGAAATTTCCAATATCCTAGGAAATCCAGGGGGTTAGGGTTTAAAGTTTTCAATATTCTTGGATATTCAGGGGGTAAGAAATTTTCGCCACGAATTTCTAGGGGGTTGGTGTTAAGAAAAACCGACATCCTCAGCAGTGGGATTTTTATGGAAAAGCCCAATACTAATCACGCAATATTGGTAAAAAGATTAATCAAACTTGATAAATTCATTATTTAACATTTGGTCAAAAACATCCATTAAATTTTTGGTGTTCCAATTATTGCAAATTGATGCCGACACTCAGCTTTTTAAGGAGCATTGCGATTTCGTGTTTGTTCATCAATATTTTTGACAGGAAGAAAGCAATTGTTTAAAATAACAACCAATAAAAGCTCTGTGAACAAACAAACAAGTATTTTAAGACATTGTTTTGAAAAGTTAAACTTAGAGGATTATGCACTTCTGGGAGCTTTCACTTTTTCTAGTCTGGATCCATACTAATTTTTATTCATTTCACAAAGCTCACATGAGAAAAGAATAGTATGGTAACACTTTGAGCACTTCAATTTACGACCAAAATGACAGTTACACAATTGAACCAATCAAAACTCTTGAAATAGGGCATAATTTCTTCAAGATTTTGAAGAAAAATCAAGCAATGAGACCCGCTTACTTTCGAATCGAGTTAAGGTTTAAAGTAGACGAGCTCCCATCTAGTCCTTTTCATACAAGAACATACCGGTGAAAGAACATCTAAAAGGCTTCAAATGCCAAAGATTTAAGAACATGCTAAGAACATTTTGAGCCTGTCGATATCATAATTTCTAAAGAAAATCGCTTGAAGTCAAAACACTGAATGTTGAAATACACGTTTTTTTTTTTATAAGAACAATCCATAAAAGAACACAAGTCTTCAGAAGCCAAAAAGCTAACAACATATTAAGAACATTTTGTAAGCTTTCCGACGATAATTTCTGAAGAAAATTGCTTGGAAACAGCGAAAATAGGCATTTTTTAATACAATTAAAAACGTTTTAAAGCTTCACAAAAGCAAGTCAGCATCAGTCGTTGAAGTTTCATTTGGTCCCAATGTTCAAAGAAGATAAAACGCGCAAGATGCGTAGAGAAAGGGAGAGGGATAAGGGGTCGCAAAAATAAAGTTGGACAGTCTAACTTTAAGATGTCGAGAGGCATACCATTTTAGTGACCCTTCATTTTTGAATGATGAAAACATCCCGTCGCAAAAGGTGAGCGGACTTTCGACCATATTTATTTCCATCTTGCCCTGAACAGATAGTTGCTCTTATAATGTTATAACTGACAAAATTTAACACTTTTTGTTTACAAAGCTGACATGCTATGACTAGAAAAATTATAATTTGGTGCATAGAGCATGGTTTAGTAGTATGAAGATGCATGGGAGCTCGTCTACTTCAAATCTTTCTTAACTCGATTCAAAAGTAGATGGGTCTCATTGAGTTTTCTTCAATCAAGATCTTGAAGAAATGCATAATATGTTATCTTTCAAGCGTTTTGATTGGTTCAATTTTGTCAACTGTGTATTTTGTTCAAAACTGTCATTTTGGTCGTAAATTCAAATTACACAAAGTTACCATACTATTTTCTTCTCGTGTGAGCTTTTGTGCCCAGACTAAAGTAGTACGTTGACAGTTTTTAGCACTTGGCTGATAAATTTCACACCTTTACTGTTTATAAAATTTGAACAAAGTATAAAAAATTATGTTGCCTACATTTATCAATTTATGATATCCATTATGTAATCTTTTCTACGGAAACATTCCAAAAAAAGCCACTAGTTTTATTGTTAAAAATTCAAAACTAATTGTAAACCCGGTCTTTTAGGGTGTTTCCGTAGAAAATATTACGTAATGAATTTAAAAGTTGACTTTGGTTTAGTGTGAAATGGATTCTGAAAATGTTAAAAATCATACGAATTTCACAGCAAAAATACCCCGTCCGAACAAAATGTGTTGAACTCAGTTCAACGACTTCAACAAGTTTTATAACTTATTTGCAAATCAATGACTATAAAATCTTCACAGTTTTTTGATATGATTTAGTTACAATTTATCACTACCGTCTTTTCAAAATCTACTAGAATTGCCAACCTGCCGCCCCCACGATAAAGTTGAAATTCGTCATAAACTGTCAACAAAATTAATTTTGATGTCAACACCAGACTGGGTGTTTAAAAAAAGTATTCAAAAAATTATCATACAAACGCCTAAAAAAACGTCCGACTCAATAAACGCACCATTTTCATGAAACGAAATCCTCTTCATCATATTTTAGTGTAATGAACACATAGCACAAAAAAACGTTCAACTATTCAATAACACAAAGCCTTGCACAAGAGTACTTGTTTGTATCAAAATTTAAAATTATTGAATTTCAGATATTGTTGTTTTTGATTCTCTTTTGTTTAGTTTGAGTTGTGTGACGTTGCTGGCTAAGAGCATTTTGCATTTTTCTTTTTGCTGGAAAGAATAAAAATATGTTTTTTTATTAGAACATCAAAATTTTGGTTGAGGCTTGGATGTTCTTATTTTTTTTCCCCGTTTTCTCAAATTTCCTACCCATTTCATTTTTCCTACGTTTTCGTTAGGAAAATCCCCATATGCTCAAGTTGAGAGTCCTTTATAGATATTGGAAAAAATTCTTATAAACCTTGTTCTTAGATATAAAAAACGATATCTTATTTCAATCTTATTAAAAATTTGGATCAGAAGTATGCACAAATATATCTTGTGTTGAAGTGTTTGTTTTCATTTCAAAATCGATACTTATTCATATGTGTTTTTTCATTTCGTAGCATTTGTACAAACGGTGCCAAGAAAATGCGTTGTCACACTGTTCAGGCGGATTTTTTTTAGCTCGTGTATAGCGAGACCGGGGCGTAATTAAAGAGCGAAATGGAATTTTTCTAATGATAACTTTTAACCCTTTCCGTCCCTAGGCCTTTTTTGGGTACTTTTTGTTAAAATGAGCTAGAACAAACTTGAACGACAAGGAATTAGAGGTTGGTTTATAGCGCGTTAGATTGCTGAGAGTCTCCTCGCTACGCTGCCCTGACTTACTATAGGGAAAACTACCCAGTGATGCGACTTCAAATCAATCTTTTGTTCATAATTCGATTTAGCTAGAGGACAGAATCTAGTGTAACCGAATCAAGTTTTTTTCGTTCAATTAAGGGCTCTGACCATAGTGAATTTTTCATATTTGCCATGTACTAAATATAAATTTCTGCCTTATGTAGCCCACAAAACTGTAACATGTTAAACATTTTCTGTTAGGGCAATTATTCCAAAATCTAATTTATAAAAAAATTTTAAATTGATTTTTGATTATGGTCTGAGCCCTTAATGTCAAAATATGACCAATAATGGTCAAAATTTCAAATAAGTGATATTTTACGTGTATACTCATGAAAGGGATTTTTTTAAAGCGAATAAATTACGCTATCATTCAGAAAGTGTGTAAATTGTCCGTAAATAGAGTCCATAATTATTAGGGGTGTGGTTAATACTGTACCGGGATGGTTAACCCTTAGACACTCTGCAGTAATTATTGAAAATCAACCATGCAGCGTGAAGTGCATTTAAAAGAAATGTATATCTTCATTTGGGACATTCTGACAATTTTGACGTGGACCAAATAAGCCAAATTTGAATTGACCCCGTTTTGGAGATCTTTTAGATGGTGTAATCAGATTTATTTTTTGAACACTTTTGAAAAATCACTTTAATACTATAGAAAAAAGGTAACTTTGAAGAAAAAAACAAATGAAAACTCTCTACTCTCTACTCTGTCCTTTCACCGCTTGAAGGACAAGAAATAAATCTACTGTTGCCAAAAACAGGATCTTATTTCAGAAAAGAAATCAGCATACGCTGCAAGGTCGTAATTAAAAGAAAATTCCTAAACAACAAAGTGAGTGAGAGATTTTCTGCATTAACCAAAGGCTTTAAAGTTATAATTCAAAATCATTCTTGTATTACAGAAATGTGGTTCATTTTCATTTTCATAAATTATGGTAAGTCAAAATAAATCATTTTTTTAGTTGTTGCATCTTCTAACGACAGACAGACAGACAGATAGACAAAAAAAAAGTTTGAACACTAATCTAACAAACGGTTTTTATAGGTTTATGGTTGGTCTCTTCTAGTCTGGCGACCTATACTACTTTTAGATGGGAACCCGTCTACATCCGATTCTTATCCGACTCGAAAATAGACGAGTTACATTGGATTGATTTTTCTTCAAGATCTTAAAGAAATGCTCTGATTGGCCGAAATAGTTTTTTTGTGAGCGAGTTGAGATTCGTGCAATTTGATTGGTTAGATTTCTCAACTGTCATTTTGGTGTGGAATTCAATCTGCCAATGTTACCATACAGTTGACTCGCTCTAATTCGAATCTCTACTATTCGAATCTCTCTACTATTCGAACAAAATAAAAGTCACCATCAAGAGACTTTAGGTGCTTTGGACTTTCTACTATTTGAATCTCTCTATAATTCGAACAAAAGTTTTCCCCCCTTGGGAATCGAATTAGAGAGAGTCAACTGTACAAATTTTTCTCATGTGAGCTTTGTGAAATGGCTAAAAGTTAGTATGGGTCCAGACTATACTACTTTTTACTCATTTCATAAAGCTCGCATGAGAAAAAAATAGGATGGTGTAGCTTTAAGCAATTTGAATTTACGACTAAAATGAGAGTTACATACAAAATTGAACCAATCGAAACGCTTGAAATAGGGTATAATTTATGCATTTTTGCAAGATCTTGAAGAAAAATCACGCAATGCGACCCGTCTACTTTCGAATGGATTTAAGTTTTGAAGTGGACGGGCTCCAAGAGGTTGTGGAGCTGCCAAATTGAGCCTATTGAAGTTTTTCGTAGTAAAGTCTCTTAAACAACTTTGGATAACGAAGCGTCGAGACAAAAATTAGTCTCTTTTATTCAAGTAAATTTTACAGACTTTTGTACTAAAGAACGACATGGTCTCAATTTGGCAGATTAATTATGTGCCCATCTACGTCTGTTCTAACTTTTTATTTCAGAATTTATCCATCCCAAACAACATTTTCAACAATAAACCAAGCAAGCATCACATTGAAATGGTCTTTAAGACCAATGCATGGAGAAATAGCAGACTGGAGATCCATTTTCCATCAGTCCGATGAAAATGGATCAATTCAACCTTCATGATTCTACGTTAAAAGAGTTTTAAGATTTGTTGTCAGTAAATTACACAAAAAATTTCGTTAACAATACCAAATATCAAGGAATCAATGATCGCATATTTAACAGCAGTCTTCGTGCATGAAAATGTACAAATCGTCAGTGGACCTTTTTATTTAAAATACAACATTCGAGGTAATTTTTCATTGTTGAAATAATTTTCATGCATGACCTCATTAAAACCTTAACTGAGAAACCTAGGGTGACTTTACACTGGGCGACTTTACACTGAAGCTTTTCTACTGGCAAATCGATTAGCAAAAACAAAGGCATCTATTGTTTACGGTGAATGAAACTTATTTCATTAACAGGTTGCTTTGTATTTCATAAAAATGCTTCACGTTCTAGGCTAAAACAAAGAGTCAAAATTAATTTCACGATTTCTTTTATACAACTTAATCGATCTTTCCTAGATTTAATCGATCTTCCCTCGTAAAGTCTTTTGTCTCTTGTAGTAGGTCAGACCAACTCTTGAGGACAAAAGACTTTATGAGGGAAGATCGATTAAATCTAGGAAAGATCGATTAAGTTTTATAAAAGAAATCGTGAAAATCATTTTGACTCTTTGATATTGCGTCAAACAAAAGCATTCCTTACTACACATATCAAAATCGACTTCAGTTAATGGTACTTAATGAAATCAGTGATCGCACATATTGATGAGTTAGATATATTACAGATTAACGGTTTCAACCGGTTTTTAGTGACAATCTTTTTGCAACAGAACTTATACATAACAACGCAACGAATATTTTTTCCTCTCCTTTGTTTTTTTTGCGTTTGATATTAAAAAATCAACCAATGAGAAACCTTAGGAAGAATCGATTAAAGGACTTAAATAAAATATTTTTATAAAATACAAAGCAACCTTTTAATAGTTCCTTTCATTCGTTATAGATGCCTTTGTTTATGGTGAAAGAAACTTATTAACAGAGATCTTTGTATTTCATCATAATCTTTTGTTGCTTTTAAGTTCTAGGCTAAAACAAAGAGTCAAAATTAATTTCACGATTTGTTTTATAAAACTTAATCGATTTTTCTAGATCTAATTGATGTTCCGTCATAAAGTCTTTTGTCTCATGTAGTAGGTCAGACTTCTGACTCGATTTCTGAAAGAAACATACAGTACATGAAAATGCACTGAAAATGAATTAAAAAAAAGTTTATTTTAGCAAAAATGTTCTTATTCTTCACGCAAACCGCTGGGGGTCTCGTGATAGCTAGGGAAGATTTTGAAAGTGTCACAAAAGAAAACATGAAAACGAAAATTGAGATTCTAAAAGCGTGACAGTTTTGAAAGCCCTTATCTTGAGAATTTCAAAGCCCGGTCTCCGAAAGCTACCCTGGGTTTACATAAAAGAACCAACCGTCCTGGGTACAAGGTTACAATTTTGTATTTTTTGAGGGAGACATAAGTTAAAATGAAAACACTTTCAAATTTTTACTTTTTTGTTTTTTTAATTTTTTCAGCGCATTCAAATGTTTCTTTTAACTTTTAAATAAAATTATATACACATCATTTCATGGCCCCCATATGAGTTAAAAAAACATTATTTACAACAGCTGAAGCCTCTTTTCAATGGGTATAATTTGAATTGTAAAAGATTTGTTACTCTTGAAAATAAAAATTGAAAAAAGTTTAATATGTATACTTTTCCTACTACAGGAAATATATTTTCTGCAAGAAACGAAAATATGTCTCCTCTGACTGGCAAAAATTTCTGGATATTTCAAAGTAGTCAATGTGATATCATGGTCAGTATAAAAACTCCGGTCTGGAAGTCTTCTGTTTTTGTTTTTTGTTTACATTTTGAACTTGTGTACGCAAATTGGTTTGTTTTGTTCACTTATTGATCATGTGATAAAAAAATAAACCAATCCCAAGAGAACATATTGGTAACGTGATCAATAAGTGAGCAAATTGACATTTGACTATTGTTTTGAACAAAGAAAAAGTTGACAAAGAGATATATCAATACATTGCCAGACCAGTGTATTTTATACTGACTATGGTGATATCCAATACACGCTTTTCTTTTTATAAGAATACACTTTATAAGAATGTTCATGATGAAAATGGCCAAAAAATTAAGAATATCGTAAGAATATTGC
>JAUJPO010070723.1:0-11790 GCA_032270745.1 Tiaropsis multicirrata
TTTAAATATATTATTATTTTAATAGGACGAATAGCCATTGCAAAATATGGAAGTGCCTGAAAGACAGTTAATAAAAATAATAAAAAAAATATCAGAGAACTGTTTTCGAATAGAATTCCATTTGTCCAGCACAAGGCAAGGGTACCTTAGTGCCAGTTGCGAACATAATTAAATTCTTTTTTTTGTCTTAAATTATTGTATTTTCGTCACACCTCAATAAAACTTGAAAGCCCCTATTTAGAGTATTTTAATCCCTTGAATTAAATTACCATATATACTGAAGCAACGTTGACTGAAGATATGTAATACCAGTCATTTTAAGGAAAAGAAAAGATTTGATATATAAGAAACTTAAAAGATCTAACTAAAAAAGAAAATATTTTTTTTGTATTTTTAAATATTTTACATTTTTTTATATATATTTGTTTGAGGCCAGGACCCATGTTGTGAAAACGTTTTAAAGAAGTATTTAGACGGAAATGATTTATTAGGAGTTTTAGTTATAGTTTTTCCCTGTTTTTATTCATATTCAAAATGGTTGCAGAGAAAATTATAACTTGTTGCGAATAAATGCTATCATGTCTCCCGATAATTTACCAGTTAGGGTTAGAGCTGCGCAGCAATTACCTGGCAATCGCGACCCTCGCCCTTTGCTGATTCACTCCGTACCATTTACTGTTTATCCCCTAATATGAACTCAATGAGTGAGTTTTTTCCCGTTTTTTTTTTAACTCGAAAGTATGCAGCCGCCTGATAACATGAATTTAAACTTACTAAAATCCAGGAGGATTTTAGCCGGATGCGAATTCTGAAAACTTTCGCGATTTTAAGCGATTTGTGGTCTTTTTCGCGAAAGGTTTATGCTTTTGAAGTGTTCAAAAAGTGAAATTTTCAAAGTTGAAAATTTGAATGAGTATGTATGTTGATTTTAGCACTGAAAAACCTCTTTTTGAAGTCAATCGATTAATACTGTTCTATCAAATTTGGCAAAGATTTGTCATTTCTGAGTCGCTTTTTGGCTGAAAATGTTCGTTTTGTTCTTAATTCGCGATTCTTTTTCTTTAAATTCGCGAAAATTAATGTCGAAAAATTCGCGCGTTTTTGGTCTCGCGAAAGTTTGTACGGCTAAAGAAATTTGTAATTTGGAATGAGGATGTTAATCAAATTCGATAACATCTGTTTAATTTCGCAGTTTAATCTGCGAAAATGTTGAGAATTTTCGACCCCGTTGAAAAAAATCCTTTCAGAAGTACTTAGTTTGGTGAAAGAATCATGCAGCCATTGCGTGCCTTGGCTATAATGATCGCAAAATTTCACAGAATTTCGGAACTCTTTCGTTTTCTGAAGAGATAGGAAAATGAAAGGCACTGTATTTTAGGTTTATAAATATATTTAGAAATAAAAGATAAGTATACAGAATTTTATATAGAAAAAAGCCAAGGTTAAAAATTAAATTTATAATGTGGAAAATGTTTTTTGTAATTTAATTATTCCTCGTCATTGTCTTCATAAAGACTTTCAGGAACTTGAGAATTGAGTAATTCATCTGGTATTTGATGTTCTTTCATCAATCGCGTTTTGCCATCACCATCCAATTTATATTCCAATCCGTAATCGGGTACTATGGCGAAAAGAAAAAGAGGATGTTTTTTACGTGAAACTTTGACAAGAATTTCATTCCATCAAAAATATAGGAGGCTTCAAAAGTGATGATAATTTCAGAGGCGGATACAGAAGACACTCAAAGATTTTGACGGAGAGTGTTAGCTTCCATATAAGGAATAAGAGCAAAAGCAACACTCTCCTCCGTCAAAAGTTTTTGAGAACCTTCTGTATCCATCCACTGGATTTAGCTACACGTTACTCAGAGGTATTTCTTTCACTAAACTACAACGTCTACATAAACACCACAGGACCCATTAATATTGAAGTTCAAAACACCCCCATATCACAGATTCGGTTTTTGAACGAAGGGACCGAGGGGAAAATCATTCGAAAGTGTAGGTGTACGAGATTTTTAGATTTTTCGATTTTTCGAATGACTTTTCTTTCACTTTTTTGACTTTTTTTGCAAAAGTGTACGTGCTATTTTTGGATGATTTACTCCTTGCGAAGGACAAAATTATATTGATATATCCCCACTGGATTTTAAATCTCTTTTTTATCACTTACACTGGCAAAGTGTTTACCACAGGGTCAAGGGCTCTAAAAGAAAAATGGGCACTAGTGAACTCACCTTTCATCAAGATATCTTGCGATAAGTCTCTTCGAAATCTTCTGAACGAGTGGGTTGCTTTCTTTAGGCGTTCTAGATACTCCAATTCTATGAAGAAAAAAATATGCCATGTAAATACATAATTAGTGTTTTATCAGGTCTGGATGATGACAGTAAAGTATTAAAGCCATCAGGCGCTTACGAGAATTTATTTATTTTAATTTTTATTCAATTGAAAATATTGGGGCAGCCTAGAAAGTATGACGCAAAATATGCTCAGCTTAGATACAGGGTTGCTCTTTTTCTCTTCTTTTTTAAATATCATTTTTGGGATTAAACTTGTTTTGCATCTAAATGAGAGCTGAAAGAGCGTAGAGCTAGAGAGCCTTTTTCTGTCTTAACTTCCAGAATACTGGATGTCCCGAAGGGACGTTTTTGTATTGAGTATGGTTGTTCTTAGATATAGAGCCAATGGGACTGTGGGTCCATCCCAAAACACCGTCAATCAACAATCTTTTTGCAACAGACTTTAGTTGACGGCGTTTTTACTCTTTTGTTTACTCTTGAAACTCACTCCTCTTTAAAGCTCTCGTTTTTTGTTTACTCTTCAAAAGAACTGACTCCTACCTTTTTCGTCTTCGGTAGTCATTTCAGGTGCATCGTCATCATAATTGTCATCCAACGATGAACGATCATCTTTTGTTGTGTCTACATATGTGTCACGTGGTGCTTCTCCTTCCTCGTTGAACGAATCTAATGCGTTGTCCTGCGAATAGTTGAAAACCTGACGAAAAAACAACAACAAAACTTTAAAGATTGAAATTTAATGATATCGCATTGTTTAATCTTCAGGGCTCAGCATACACCTTATTTTACAAATTTCACTACTTAATTTTACTAAATGTCAATTTGTGTTTTATGGAGCCCACAAATGTATTGTATATTTCTGTTTTTTTGCATCTTCAAATCGAAGAATCACAAACAAAAATGTTAAAAATATTGAAATTGATAATAATGCACTGTGTAAAGCTTTTCAGGTACTTTTATGATCTCACCACAATGGGATACTTTAAAGTGCATAGATTAAAAGGCTGAAAAACAACAAAAACATTAAAGATTGAAAGTTAATGCCCTAAAAATGAGCAATGAATAATATGCTTTCAATTGCTATTATTATCCACCAAAATGGGATGCATGCCCAACAGACACACAACATTCCATGCCCGCTTGGTAGATTGAAGGATGTTCGGTTTTTCGCATCACTGCACTGCAATGATGGAATTAATTAAGAGAATAAATTCTTGATGTCAATTATATCATCTATTATACGGAAAAATTCCAAAATTCCGGATGTTTCCCGTATAAAAGATTACGTAATGGGTATATGATTTTTTTTATTAATCCCAGCAGAAAGAAGACATTTTTATTCATCGTTGTTGCGACGTCTTCACAATATTTTCACGTTGAAAAATTGAGGCTGTTGAAACTACGTTCAAAAATCGTCTTGTTTGTGTTGAGATAAACGAACCTCTTCCTGATTCATTCCATCATCTTCTTTCTTCTTTTCTTTTATTTCTTCCTCTTCGTGTTCTTCAATGTCACCCCCACCAATGAGCTTTCGTTTTGATTTTGGTTTCTTTTTCTGTTCAACGCGAGCTTTTTTCTTCTTCTCTGCTCGTTTTCGCATCTTCTTTCGAACCGTGTTCCATTCCTTGGCCAACTCGTTAATGTCGTTATGTTGCTCATCATCAAAATAACCTGCTTTGGTAAAGCGTCCCATGTCCAATTCCTAAAATAAAGAAAAAATGTTACCAAGCTTTGTTTTATTCGTGAAACAAACACTCTTTATTGATCTTTTTTATTGGTTTTTAAAAAACTGCTAATGTTTGGCAACGTCAGTACATTACATGTTTGACATTCGGCCTGCTTTTAAACCGGCAAATTTGGCTCTGAAGTCCAAAATACCAATTTCTTTAAACTCAAAAGTAAACACAGTGCTCAAGTGAAATAGTAATCCATTACTCGTTCATCTGAACTAAAAAAGAAGTATACAAATAGCATCCTTCTCAATCATAACTGTATCTGAAGCATCTTTTCTGCAAAGGCCAATCAGTACAACAAGGAGTGCGAATTAATCACTTCTTCTGTTGTAATTATTTCTTTGCAGAAAGGATTTTCAGTGCATGGAGAAGAAAACAAACAACCAATAAAGGAAACCGAAGGGTTCTGAATTTGATCTCCGACGAGGCCTTCGGTGATGAAAATTGCTAATCATTTCTAATTCTATAAGGCTCCTTTGTAGGTGTTTCTCAAGGAAGGCAGGATCCTCATTGATAACAGCTCACTAGAATTGAAGAGGCTATCCTGGATGAATATGTCTAAATAAAAATCACTTTTGTTCACCTTAAGTTCTTCAGCTTCTTCGTCGTCTTTGAGATCTTCTTCGTCATCATTGACTTCAGTTGAAATGTCAACTCCTTTCTTTGGATCGTCATCTTCCTCATCCTCCTCCTCACCATCTCGATCAATATTATGTTTTGGTTGATCCTTCAGCCCCATACTGTTTCCATAAGATGGTTCAAAGTAGCCATGTCCATCTTTTAGTTCTTGTTGTTGTTGTTCTTGAGATGAAGATCCATGAGATGAATCAAATGAGTTCTTTTGGTCTTTCGATCCTTGTTGTTCTTGAGATGAAGATCCACGAGATGATTCAAAGGAGTCCTTTTGGTCTTTTGATCCTTGTTGTTTTTGAGATGAAGATCCATGAGATGATTCAAAGGAATCCTTTTGGTCTTTTGATCCTTGTTGTTCTTGAGATGAAGACCCATGAGATGATTTAGGTTTGTCCTTTTGGTCTTTTGATCCTTGTTGTTTTTTAGATGAAGAACCCTGAGGTGAATCAAATGTGTCCTTTTGGTCTTTTGATCCTTGTTGTTCTTGAGATGAAGATCCATGTGATGATTCAAAGGAGTCCTTTTGGTCTTTTGATCCTTGTTGTTCTTTAGATTGAGACCCATGAGATGATTTAGATTTTTCCTTTGGAGGGTCTGTTCTAAAGTAGTCGTTTCGGTCTCTCATTACTTGTTCTCGAAATGACAATTCGTCGGTATCAGGTGGTGACTGATCGTCATGGCGTTGAATGCGTTCATTTGGTAAATGTCTTTGTGTGAGCAATTCATAGCGATCATCCTGGTCTTGCTCCTCCTCGTCTCTGTCCTCGTCTCTCTCCTCGTCCTCGTCTTCATAAGAGGGTTCGTTGTTTCCAGTTATAAGCTTTCCATTTCCATCAAATGACAAGTGATCGGTACGTTCGGATATTTCTTGAGCGTGAGATCTAAACTGTGATTTTCTGTCAGTGACAGGTCCTTCGATAACCTGATGTAAGTTTTCGTGTTTTTTTATTCGATCCTTCAAAGATTGACGATATTCAGGCGAGGATTGAGATTGTTCATTATCCTGCATCGAAAGATGTCTTCTTCTGTTAGTTCCGTAAAGGGAAGGACTGCGATGGTCCTTGACCCATGGATTGAGAGATCGCACTGGCTGATTTCTCTTGATACCGTGAGCTTTATTATTACCATTATATCTGTGTCCCATATCTTGTGCCTTTTTCGCACCCATATGCTTCGAGATATCCATATTTGATTCCTGGTCCGATCCTGTGTAGCTATGACTTGAACGCTTACTTGGCCTGGTTTTAGTATCTTTGCGAAGAGTTTCTAGAACTAGTTTCCATTCAGCTGAATTCAATTGTCCTCCAACTCGAATCTTGTTCTTAGTTTCTTCGATATCTGGGGCAGCAGAATTCTTTTGGTAGTCAGAACCGTCTTTCTCGTCAAGTAGCTCCTTTATAGATTTGATTTTGACGGGCATGGTGGGTTCTACAGTCTTGGCAACAGCTGTCTTGTGGTCAAATTTCTTTAAAAGTTGTCGTGCTGTTTCCATGTACCACTGATGTCGCTTCTCTTCCTCTAATTTCTTAAATTTCATTCGTAGCATTCGTAATTTTGTTTTGAATAAAGATTCATCTTCGGAATGACTTTTTGCGGTGGAAGGAATAAGCAGATTTTGGTGTTTTGTAGTCGGTGTGGAGTTGGTCGGCGTGGGGTTAGTCGGCGTGGGGTTAGTCGTTGTGGGATCGCCTCCTTGTGTCCCTTGGGAATCAGTAGGGCGTGTGGTTACGTCCATAATAGCCTGGTTATCGCGTTGTTTTAAACTAATTTTAGCCCCATCGTGATAAACCTCTTTCTTAAATACCTTAATAAGCTTTTCCTCTTTTCTGGTGTCAAAATCATGATGGTTATTCCCTTGTTCAGGACTGACGTCTTTAATATTACTTGAACGAGCCTTGGCTTGGTCAGAGCCACTTTCCTTTCGCCAATCAAAGTTCTCCCGATCAGTGTTCTTGTAATTCTCTTTTCCTCCCTCGGTATTAGTCGTGAATTTGTTTTTAAGCTCAGCTTCGAATGCACTGTACATATTGTATGATCTATCGCGTATGTCGCCTCCAATGTTAACCAGCGTTTCGGTAATGTCTTGGATTGCTTGTTGGACGGGTCTAAAACCATTGTGCAGCATTTCCTCAACCGGGAAGTCGTCGCTATCCTTCTTATTGCGCGAACGGATATATTTATACACGTCTTGCAGCTTACGTCGCATGTCGTCACTTGTACTAATCAATTTTTGTTTAGCACCACCTAATTTTTCATGAACCGGCTCGAAAGCGTCGTACAGTCGTTGACCCATGGTCCGGTCATCTGCCTGCTGGCTATTTTCGGCCGTGGCATCACGCGTTGATCGACGATTTCTTTTTCGTCGATTTAGTGTTTCCAATCTTTTGATGATTCGGTGAAGCTTTTCTTCGTTGAATGAGCCATGCGAGACACCTGTTAAATGAAAAATTGTACATTATTTTCCCCGCGATATTTTGAGAAGCAGGCAAAAGGTACTGAAAAGTTTTGACGGAGAGTTTTAACTTCCATATATGGAATATGAGCCAAAGCAACAATCTCCGTCAAATATTATTTGAGAACCTTTAATGTATATCCACCATTAGCCTACGGTGGCTGATTAGTGCCATTTGTAAACCACTTATACTTAGAGGTTCTAAGTCAACTAAAAAATGCTAAATCAACTTAGTCAACTTAGTAGTGCTAAGTCAACTTAGAGGTGCTAAGTGAACTTGGTAGTGCTAAGTCAACGTAATAGTACTAAGTCAACTTACTAAATACTTACTAAATTCTACTTAATTGCTAAGTTGAAAACTCTTTTTGACACGCATCTAGTGAATTTTAACCCGAAGCTAAATCGAAAATCGCATATTGTGAATTGATAAAACAAATCTCAGAAGGTGCCAAAGTGAGGGTAAGGCCGAGGAGTAATGCATGGTCTTTACACATCAATATATGCCTGATGCTCTTTTCACATCAATGTGTGCCCTTTTTGTACACAACAATGCGCCCTTTTTTTACACAACAATGTGCGACCGCCTACTTTTTAGCTAGCTGGCGTTTAAAAAAATTAACTTAGCACTTCTGAATCGACTTAGTACTACTTAGTTGAATTAGCTTTACTAAGTTGACTTAGTTCTTATTCTAAATTGACTTAGAACCTCTAAGTAGTTTTAAAATGGCATTAATCAGCCACCGTATTATCCTGTACCAAACCCTACTTTTTATATAGCTGACGATAGTAGGGTTTGTTACGTTTAGATAGATTTTGTGTGCAAGCGTGTTTTCAAAAAGACTCAAAGTATTTCTTTTTATTGTCATCTGGAAAAGTTAATCCTCTTGGGAAATTGTTTTATTAAAAGTTTAATTATTTTTAGCTTTTTATGACACATGCAATAAAAGTTGATTATCACGTTAATTAAGTTCAACAAAAATACATGTAATTAAGAAATAAACAAAGAAAATTATTCAAATGCGTGATCAATTTGATCTGGGGTTCTAGCGACACAAGAAAAACGTCTGAACGTTAGACCGTAGTCGCCATAGTCGCCATTGTCGCTTGAGTTAGAGCTCTCTTTCAATCAGGGCTTTAAGATTTGAGTTACCTGTTTTATATTCCTCAAAGCAAAAAGAAAAAAACGAGTGAAACATAATATCTTGCATCTAGTAGACTGAAGTCGTTTATGATGTAATTTTATTCGATATGGCAAAATTTATCTGCAGGTAGTTTGTATAGTCTTGTAGTCAATATTTCTTTTGTTCAGTACGTACCTTGGCTTCCTCACTTCATAATTCTAATCGTCTTTATACTTTATATCTGTGATGTTTTAAATTTTCTCTTCCCAAAAAATAGAAGGACTGTAACTCTATAAGCCAGGATTAGTAATGAATCAGAAATGATCATATTTTATTAACTATACTTACTCAAATTTTCATGTTGAGTATGATTTACTTGGTCCAAAGAGTCTTTATTATCCAAAGGATCCTAAAAATTAACAAAATAAATTTAATTTTAACCTAGGAGTATGCTTTAATTCATATTATACTTAGAATCATAGATTGAATATTGAATAGATATCGATAGAGCTTCACAAATAAAGTCAAAAGACTAATCCGCGGAAAACTATCCAGAATACTATCCAGAAATCTATCCAGAACTGCACTTAGTATATTGCAGGAAAAAACGTTATATTCCAGATGTGACCGTTATCGAATAGGTACAATAGGTACATAATTACATCAAACTGTCGATACCTTAGTGCAGTGGTCATCAACCCTGAGTCCTACACTGGAGATCCAAGTTCGATTCTCACTTACGTTGGTTCACTTCAATTTATGTGGTTAAGCTACAGGAGGTTATGTAGCCAGTAAGCGTCCCGTTAGCAACCTTTAGAATACCCAATTTCTCTCTCCCTTCGCCTGGGTCAACCCATGCCTTGTGAGGGGAATTGGGTTGTCAGTCCAAGGTTGACGGAATGCTACTAAAAAAGGGCGCTCGTAGTTACAAAATTAACAGCCTCCTGCAACTGTAACCAAAATAAGAAAATAGGAACTTAGGATAATTAGAAAATATGGCGAGTGTTATGGTGCAGTGATGGATACAAAAGGTACTCGGAATCTTTTGAAAGAGAGTGTTACTTTCCTTCATAATCCTTATATGGAAATCAACACTCTCCCTCAAAGGACCTACTGTATCCGCCTCTATAGTGAACAAAGAAATATCTGTGAAAAAAATGTTATTTACCTGGAGAGCCTGTGTTTCATGAATCAGGAAGCTCTTTAGTAATGTCAATGTCACAAATAACGTCAAGATGTTCGTAATCTTCATGTCGAAGTCGCACCACCCAATCCCCAAATTGTTTGTGTTGAAATTGTGTCCAAATTGCGATAAAAATGTTAAAAAATATCGATTTATATCCAATAGAAACGTTAACGTTCGTTCCTGTCGATCGAATATTCTTTACCCTTATCCCTTATTCGTTAGAACAAATTGACGTCACATATCTGTTTCAAATTTTTGTTAGACATAATTGACGTCAAATATCTGTTTCAAGTCATTTAACGCCAAAAAACTTTTTTTTTTGATAATTCTCGCACACCATTGAAGATTGTGCGGTCACCATGGTGTTCTAAATTTAGAACTCTATTGATGTGACTTTACTTGCCAAGCGCATATGGGAAATAGAGTTTGCAAAAGAGCAATGAAGGCAATTAAAACGCTGTGGTACAGTACAGTTTTATCCCCCACTTGCGGTGGTTCACTTGTCAACCCATACTATGTGAAGGGGGTAGTCAGCCCAAGGTTGCTGACAGGACGCTTAGCGTTAACACAGTTGCGAGAATAGGCTATTTCAGTATCCTGTAACTTAACCAAATAAGATACGGGCTTGCCAATTCTGGACGTTTTCTATTTCCTTCAATACAATAGTTTATTCAAACTTATTGATTAATTTTTCTCTTCTCCACTCTATTACCAGGTGTCTTTCATGATGATCGAATACATGATTTCCCCGATCTCATTTTATCTGGTATGGCAACACCGGACATCGTCCGTTCGGGAATCCCGATCAATTCACCGGGCATGATCAGAGCTCAATCAATTATGGGAATACCGACTCAAGCAACGGATGTTTTCCTCGATATCGACATAGACGACTTGTTAATGGATTACGGTTATGACTTGGAACAACGACAGACCGAAGTCAACAATATTTTGTGCTTACTGATGAGGCATGCAAGCCACTTGAAGCAATTATACAAAATCTACAGCTGTATTGGTCAATTAATGGCTATTGACAAGACGAGCACCATGTCTAAACTTCAATATCTCCGATTCCTTAAAGATTACGGAATTCACCGTTTAGGTTGTTCCGTTATTGATTTAGAGAAACTGACAGGTGAAGACATCAATGAAAGCGGCTATTACCGGAAGAAAATCTTTTTCCGGGATTTTCTGCATTCGACGATCCGTATGTCAGACATCTTGTACAAAAAGCAACTTGAAGAAGGCACCAATACTTTATCAAACTGTTTTAAAGCTTTCCTTCAGAATCTTTTAGTACCCCCTGAAACGGTCCAAGTTAAAGGCTCTGTTTTCGTAACAGTCGAAAAATGTCAGGAGGTAAATTTTTTATTTTGCAATTCTTTGCAATTCAAAAGGGATTTTCTTGAGTCAGTGATTTAATATTTGTTGTCAATAGCACGGATACTTGTGCAATAAACTTGAAATGAATATCGAGCGACAAGAAAAAGCACTGCCATTTGTTTCTTTAACAATTCGCTTCCTTCTAAATACTTTAAATTCATTCCTTTTTTTTGCTCAGGTTATGAAGCATTTGGATTTCTTGATGAAGATATTCAACCATTATCGGAATGTTTACATCAACGCTGGCAATCACAAAGATCCACACCAAGAATTGTACAGCTTAAAACAACGCCACCTTATGTTCATCTTCTACGAGTTGGAATTACTGTCATCGGATTTGACGTCTGCCAAGTTGGTGGAAATCATTTCTCGCGAAGATAGAGACGGCGATGGGTATTTCAATTTAGGTAGTTTGGAGTTTTATATCCGTTTTATCAATAGGGGAGAAAACACTGGATTGGGTTTCTCACTGTTTTGGCTACGAGGTCGGTTTCAACAGCCATGTTGTTTTCCATGTTTAGCATAAGAAGCCTTGAAGAAATCGGAAACAACATGGCGGATTTTCGCCAAAATTTAACAAATTTATTCACAGGAATCCATAAGGAGATCGCCTATCCGGTGTATTATAGAGGTCACTGGGAGACCTATCCGGTGTATTATAGAGATCACTGGGAGACCTATCCGGTGTATTATAGAGATCACTGGGAGAGCATTACAGGCGGATAAAGAAGATATACTCAGAATGATGGAGAGTGTTGACTTCCATATAAGGATGTGAACGAAAGCAACACTCTCCTTTAAATATTTAAATCAGGTGAAAAGCAGGCAAAATCGCAAAAATTAATCCCCGTGAAATGCGTTTTTTTTAACCTACCCGGAGGTCCGTTGTTCGTTCGTTCGTTCGTCTGTCCGTCCGTTCGTTCGTTCGTCCGTCTGTTATGAAGTTTTCTCGAGATTGGTTCATTAGTTATTTCTGATTT
>JAUJPO010070734.1:0-11787 GCA_032270745.1 Tiaropsis multicirrata
TGACTAAAATTTTGTCCGACCAATAATTTTGTCCGACTAAAATTTTGTCCGACTAAGTTTTGTCCGATAAGGTACACAGCCACCAGAACCGTTTGAAAATGTCCGTCAAATAGAAAATGTAAAGGGAGAAGTATACTGAGAATCCCATTCCAAACGGAAATTTATAAAGTTTTTTCAAAATTTCCTTTTAACTGGTCTTTTTTCCCAGTTTGTGATAATGAAATAAGATTCGGCATGATAAGCATATAATTCATCTTTGAGAATTTGAGACCACGGCGTTCTTTCAACTTCGAACTCGTTTAAGAAACTTTACTACGGAAAACTTGAGTGATTTCAAATTGGCAGGTCCACTACCTCTAAGTGATATTTGGTTATCACTCTTACTTCCACAATTTTTCATATTTAGGAGTTTGAGCCAAGATTGGCTTTCCTGTTATGAAAAACTTACAGATATGATTGTACCCAAGTCCTCGCAGTAAGCATGAATTTAAACCATTTTTGAACTGTTTTAACTTTCAATTTAATTTATTCAACGAAAATGTCTCCCCGCCCCCACCGAACGAACTTATTTATTTTTAAAATATAAAATCAAAGGCTGAAATGACTGTTTAAGAAGAGCCAAACTATTTTTACGTGATAAAAAAGGTCATTCAAACTCGGATGATAATTTATTACAGTCAACGCTCGAGAAGTTCGAGATAAGAGAGAGTTTGAGGTAGCGAGCGTTTCTTACCCTACAATAATTGCTTGCAAAACTCCAGGAACCGATAAAAAGGTTCGAGATAGTGAAAGTTTGAGATAACGAGCCTCGACTGTATTAAATTGTTTTTTCGGAAAATACCTAAAATGTTGACATCCACTAAGAAACAGTTAGTATGACTTTTTATCAATTTTATTCTTTTTATTTTGTAGATTAGTGATAGAGGATAACGAACATTCCATTTATTCAGTCACTATGTTCAAAAAGGTTGTAGAAGAATTCAAGCACCACGCTCGTGAAAAAAAGTAAGACAACCTCGCTCCCAAGCCTCTTTGTGCTTTCTGGCTTTTTTGTTTCATAAAAGATGTACAGAGATAACCTGGGAGCGCTACCTCGTTTTTCAAGGTGCTGAGAGCTTTAATTTTCATCTGTAAATATATTGGCCAAATTGACAAAAATCGCACAAACTGTCGAAAAACGCATTATTTGACCCTAATCTCAAGTTAACTCGACCATATTCATCTTCAAGTCTTCTATATCGTTCTGTATCTATAGCTTTGGAATGATATATAGGATGATGCTTTAAAATAGGGTGGTCCCTTAAACTTTAGCCTGGGGACAGGGAAGGAATGGTTCAAAAAGAAAATGTTCCCAATGTCAGATTGATGGGGCTTTTTTTGGTGGTCAGGTACCCTATTCGGAAGCTCCATGCCAAATTTCAGCTTGATATCAAGTTTTGTCCAATTTTAGCTGCCTATAATTCTACCTGACCATCCTCAAAATCATCTTCAGGGAGTTTTCTTCATTTTCGAAAGACCAAATTAAGTCACAACTTTCAATTCGATACGATTTTCAGGTTTGTTGTTCGTGATTTTGTTTGGGATGATACTGCAATCCACGCCAGTAAAGAACAACTCACCAAACTGGCACAAGATAAAAAGAAACAGTTTGTAAGTTGTTTAGTTTGAATGATACTCTGACCTTCTTCCTTAATTATCAGGGTTTAGACGAAGCTCTAATGGGCTTTCCAGAAAAGATCCCCTGGATATCCGTGCTTAAATTCTCGAACTCTTCCCTGAATATCCTTGGTATTCAAATTTTTACCCCCTGGATATCCTACATCCTCAACATTGGGGTTACGGATTTTTTCTGGAAAAAAACTATTTTTAGCTAGTTTCTACAAGAAAAGGAAAGTTCGCGGTAACTAAAACCTTTTTTCGCGAATTTAACCAAAAAGATTGAAATAGGTCTTTTTGTTTTTATATGGTAGAGTAATATGCGTGATTCAAATAGATTAAGTTTTACAAAGGCTTGAACAATAACAATAATTATCATTTACTCCATTATCGAATCGCGTTCAAGTTTTAATACACGCGAAATTTTAGTTACCGCGAAATTAAATACAATTAAGGTATGCTTAAATTATAAAATGTTTGATCAATACAATTGACCTCATTTTGCAAGGAAAGATGCCAATGACTTTAAAAATTTCACACTCAAGGTAAGACAAGACAAGACAATACACCTTCCCATAACAAGAATAGGCCCTGAACCTAGGCTAAGGATTACTGCACAAAAATAAACATATTTTTTGAAAGATAACTTCAGCTTCCCCTAAATTTCAGTGTGAGACCAAGCCTTAATTTTTAGGCACTATCCTAAGAAGAGGAGGCGACCTTGAAAATAAATAAATATGCTTTGAGCTCCTTCCAATATTCACCAGGTGTTTTGATAGATGCGATCTTGAAATAGGAAATGTAACTCTCAACTTTTTATTTTCCAGGGACCTTTGGTTCGTTGGCTGAGAGTAAATTTTGGTGAACTATTTATTGCCTGGACTCATGTTAAGGTATGTCTTTAAGATTTGGTTTTTGTGAACTCGCGACGCTTCAAAACTCATACAAATCACTATTCTTTTCTGATGTTTTATTCCTTGAGACTTTTGTTCTGAAGATCCCATATAATTATACAGATTTGCTTCCTTTTACTAATATTAGATTAGCTTAAAATTAGGATTTCCAAGTTTTCTTGTATGGAAATGAAGCTTTTTTATCCTCATCTCATTTTCAGGCGTTGCGTGTTTTCGTGGAGTCGGTCCTGCGTTATGGTCTACCGGTCAATTTCCAAGCTATGATTTTGCAGGTAAAATTTATATAAGTTCTATATTGGACACATAGAATAGTAATCTAAGTTTTGATTCAAAATTATCTTTACTACCTTACTTACACTTGATATTAAAAAAACTTGTATCAAAAACACTACTCCCAGATAAAAAAATGTAGATTAAAATTCGAAGCACAAACATATATTAGCGAGGTTACGCAAGGAGCTATTTATGACCTTAGATGCGTATGATCCAAGCATGTACATAGATTTTTGTTTAAAAGTTTTGCTTAGACGAATTATGTACAGGCTGAATCATACACGTCTAAGGTCGCCAATAACGTTATTCAGGTAGTTTACAGATTTCCAAGAAGCCCCGATGACTAACGACTCCAGATTTTAAATTTCAGCTACAGTGTTCTACTAGTAGGGTAAAATTAATTTCAAAAGTAAAAACGGAACACTATGCCAGGAAGGTGTATCTATAAGGCATAAAACATTAACCCAGAAAGCATCCCTTTCTACAAGTACTTTCTTCCTTTTAGCCTAACAAGGGAAAGAACCGCAAACTTCGTGATGCATTGGATAATTTGTACGCGTATTTAGATGGAAACCAGTCCAACACCTCGACTGATGTAAGAACCGTCTTGTTTTTATTTTCTTGTCATAATTAAGTTATAGTGCGCTGGTTGATAATGATGATATGAAATATCAGTCACTTTTAAGAAAAAAGTATTGATATAACATAACTCAAAAGAAAAGTTTCAGTTTTGCACACACCCTTTTCCTAAGCCATAATTTCGAGCGATCGAGCAAGTTTAGTTCTCGCGCGTATTAATTATCGCATACTAATCCATAATGGGCACCCTCGTGTTAAGCGAGGCATGTAATTGGCCGTTTTCTATTGTTCGGTTGTTCTTATTTTAAAGAATAGGTGTTCCACACCCTCTGCCCACTAAGTAGTTATATTATGTTTCTTCTTTGATTTTCTGCACTTTGACAAAGAGTATTAATTTTCGCGCATTTTAGGGGGAGAGGGATTTTAATAGAGAATTCCGAACGACCGTGCGCTTGAAGACTAAATCTTACTGGTTTCATGAAAAAGAACTTTCGGACAGTTTGAAGTGATATCAGCAGATAGAATTTTGACAGCTTCTATAAGAGCGTGATGGATTTTTTTTTGGCATGATGCGGTGTAATGTCGGATTTCACAAATTTTTGCATTGTATCGCCAAGATTGCGTAATGAGCTTCAATTTGGTCATTTTTCGTGATGCGTGATTGAGCCTAAATTCGGCGTGATGTGCGATTGAGCCTGGAATTTAGCGTCATATCACGTGATTTGTGTCACCGCTGGGGGAAGGCTTTTGTAAGGCACAATCAGTATTACTTTAACAACAAGTCAATTTTATTTATTTTTTGTTTGTTTCTATTACCAACAGCAAGTGGACATACCTGGCTTGATTATGGCACAGCATGAGTACTTCTCTTACGTTTATCTAAACATGAAAATCAACTTGTTCGATCGGTAACTCGTACTTGCGTATGATTTCAAGTCAACAATTTTTTTATATTATATTATTTCTCTCTAATTTATATATTATTAAAAACGAATATTCTCTAAATGGATAGATAGTCATGGGGGTTAAACTTTCATAGAACTTGCAAGAATGGGTATTGCAGCTTGAGTATTGCAGCTTATTAATTTATAACGGTTGGCTAGTCATCTTCAAGTGAAATTAACTTAATCCTTTTTCGACGACTTTGCGTCTTGTGCCTTTTTTAGAGATTCGATTGAGATCTTCGAACTTCGTTCAAAAGTTCAAAAATTCAAAACACTTGTTTTAAACCAGAAAGGTTTGAAGGGTTAGGTAACCCTAGGAAACATTATACTCGCAGAAAAATCGAATTCAAACGCTTCTTTTTGGTAAGATATTTTTTTTTTACTATTCGGTTAAGTTACTTTTTATTAGTATTTTTAAAGAATTTGGCATTAGAGACAACTCCAACTGAAAAAACAGATTTTAAAGACAGAAAAAGTTATTTTATTGAGCACGTCTAGCAGTGCATGAAACTTTCTGGAAATGGTAAGGGTCTTTGGACAAATCGCTTCTTCTTCCATAAAGACCTTTTTTCATGTTCCGTACTCGCTGTTGGTAACCTCGTCTGTAGTAACATTTAAAAAATACAACCATTCATTGCAAGAAGCATCTCTTGTATTTTTTTAGTCAATCTATTTTTAGAAAAGCAATTACTATTACAATTAATGATTTTTGTTTAAATTATGATATTGAAAAAAAGCAACACCAAAATTTAAAATATGCAAAAAAATTATTCATGAAATTAAATATTTTCACATTTTCTATTAATTTTTTGGAAATATAAATGTTTCAAAAAATAAGTTCAATCGACTTTGAATTTCAATGTTGTCCACTTTTGAAAATCTTTCCAACGTGATAAATTACTTTATCCTAAGTGCATTAATTTTCGCGTCCTTGTGAAGTATGAAATTTAAAATTTCACGAGGATTTTATTTCCAAAGTTTGCAGCTTTCTCATTTAAAATTCTTTTCATTTTGCCCGAAATTAATCCACGTGAAACTAGGCACTTTACTAGTAGGTACATAGAAATATTTAGAAACTTCTCTATTGTTCGAGCTACTTACTATAGGTTTAAATGCAAAACTTTTTAATATCGAAAACTTTTTTCACAATTTACTGAAAATTAAGTTGTATAAAATGAAAACCTTTGACGCAGAACATCTTTCGCAATAATACTTCAAACTTAACAATTTGCTTAGAATTAACATTTTGAAACAATATATAAATAATTTTTTTTTGAAGGTTTATAAAATTTATGGTGACATCATTCTTTATACAGAAGCACCCCAAAGAATACGGAAACATCCAAAAGATCCGGATGCTTGGCTACATTTTATTATTCAAAACATTTTCGGAAGGCGTCCGTATTTTAGGAATTATGTTACTTCTGAAAATGGTTGAAATACCCATTTAAGAGACCTTTTTTAAACTGTCTTTACAGTGCAGTATTTCACACCTCTGAAAAATAGAAATACGATTTTTTATTACCAAATTTGGTAATAAACCTTCTTTTTATGTTATTAGTATTTGGCTTACATTGAAAAATAAAGATATAAATCAAAACAAAAGGCTTACAAAGGACAGAGGTAGGCTATTAAACCAATGGAGGAGAGTTAACTAGATGTCATATTACCTTATATGGAAACTAAATACTCTCCTTGAACAAGAAAGCCTACCTCCTGTATCCGACACTGCTCCATTTTTTCCCATTTCACACTAGAGTGATTTAATTCAAATTTTGATCAAACGTGAACTTGCTTAACATTAAGTGATGAAATAGAGAAAAAGAAGAAGAAATTAACAACCCAGTGACCACGTGACATTGAACGGCGTCGTTTGGTCGTCAGAATGACGTTCTGTGTTTACTTGGAAAAGACGAGTTGAATAATATTTAAAATCAATTGTATCAGATTTTAGAGGCTGGAGTCTCACCAACGGGCTATCTACAAGAGACGAACGTTCTTCCCTTACACTGACCACACAATGCAGAAGAATACGATCTTATCAGCTATCAGTTATTATCTATTTTTGGTTTTCTTGTATTTTCAACAAGTTCACACTTTTGACAAAACAGAGGATTGGCATGGTCAGTATGCAAAGACTTTTCCCGGACAGATACGAGGTCCACGAAAATTATCGGACAAGATAGGCATTATTGGAGCAGGACCGAGTGGTGTACATATGGCTTATTTGTTGCAAAAGCGTGGTTTCACTAATGTCCATATTTTAGAAGCATCAAAACGCATAGGTATGCTATAATCAAGTTATTGGGCTTTTCCAGAAAAAAAATCCATTTTCCCACTGTTGAAGATGTCGATTTTTTTTTAACACCAACCTCCCTGGATATCCGTGCAGAAAATTTCGAACCCCCTGAATATCTTTGGTCCTCAAATTCTTATCCCCTGGATATACTAGGATATCAGGGTCGAATACAGGAGGTAGGTTGATTTCTTCACGGCGAGTATTTAGTTTCCATATAAGGTAATACGATAATTAGCACGCTCTCCTCCATATGTTAAAGCCTACCTCTGTATCCGACCCTAGGATATTGAAAATTTTGAACCCCCACCCCTTGGATATCCTTGGAATTCAGATTCTTACCCCCTGGATATCCTAGGACATTGAAAATTTTGAACCTCCAACCCCTGGATATCCTCAACAGAGGGGGGGGGGGGTAAGGACTTTTTCTGGAAAAGCCCAATCAAGTTATCAAGTAAATGATTTCCTTGAATTAGTGATAGTTTTTGTTTTCATTGTATTATAAGTTAAAACAAAAAGATTCTACACATGTCTTAGGCTGATCTTTTCCATTCATGTAGATCGTTTTAGACTACTAGCAAACTAGTCTGTAAACAGTTAAAAGAAGATTGAAAAAGTACTCACGTGATATAGTTATTTCGAATGGCGTGAAGCGGGAGAACCAAGAAAATTTAAGTAGTTATCTTCCTAGCTATATGATTTTATAAAAAACCGACTATTAGTCTAGATCGTTTTCAGATGTTTGATATTGCAGTTCTAACTACCTCTTAATTGTGTTTTCAATATGTCTTTTTGTATTTAGGCGGCAAGTCAAGGACCATTAACTATAGAGGAGCTAACCATGAGATGGGAACGTGTTATTTGTCTGCAGATTACGAGCACAATGTTTTACGCCTTGTCAACCAATATACCCGGGGCGCTACTAAACCTCCACCCATAGCAAGTGTCTGGTCACGCCTCACTCCCAATACTAGCGCCACTTTCAATCATTACTACGCTATTGTTTTGAAAATTAAATATCCGAAGTTAAATATGATGGAGATACAAGGATTGTTTCTACGGAAATTGAAGACGTATGTTTATCTCCATAAGAGAATGTTTGGTGATTATTATGGAGAAATAATGCCACAACCGCTACCTCACATTATGGAGAAAATTAAAGGTAAACACGTAAAATAAGTGTTTAGGAGGGCTAAACCTGACAGAGGTCATTACTTGACTCAATACACAACCAAAAAACTGTTATGTACCGATTGTTATGTACCACAAAAATGTTTAAGTGTTGCATGGTCACATGGAGCCGAAAAATTGATTTTTTAATTGATATAATTTTTTCATTAGATAGAGGAAAGACTGACTTAAATTTTAAGGTATGCTGTTTTAAATTTGGTTCAGTATTTACCAAGTTATAAGCAGTTAAAGTAAAAAATAAATCACTTTTACAAAAGTGCAAAATATTTACGTTAAAATGGGGTATGAGTCCATCAAACACTTTTTTGTGGGTCACCTGGTATACCTAAGTATTATTACCTAAGATTTGTTCCAAATATCAGTTTTTCACGAACGCACATTATAAATGGTAATGAATTCTCGGGAGAAAATCTTTCAGAATAACGTGGTGGCCTGATTCAATTTTTAGGAACGTTTCTGGACTTTTTGAAACGAAATGGTCTTGCTGACCTTGAAGAAATATTCACTGCATCTCACACTTTGCAAGGATACGGAAGAATCTCGGACATCCCGGCACTTTATGGTTTAATGTGGAACACACCAAAGGTGATTGAGAGTTTGATAGACTTGGTACGAGGAAAAGCTGGAGGTGAGGCTCAGTGGCGGATACAGAAGTTACTCATATATTCCTGACGGAGAGTTTTGCTTTTTCTCATATTCTGTATATCAAAGAATTGAGTATCTGTATTCGCCAATGAGCTATAAATCTTATTATATTACTTTTTACTTCTACAAGCTCGGATAAAGGGGCTACCTCTCTACTAAAAAAAATCATTAAATTTATCTGACAACCTCTCTTTTTCATTCTTTCCTTTCAGCCATCTACATGTTAGAAGAAGGTTTCGAGAATCTTTGGCAAACCATTGCAGCCAAAAATCACCTTGATATCACTTTCAAAGCTAAAGTACGTCATGTTTTGTTGTCTGGTCGTCCTGGTAACAAAAAAACGTATGTTTATTACATCAATCGTGGAAAATTACGGTACCAAGTATTTGACTTCCTTATATGGACACCACCTGCCAATACGTTAATGCGCATTCTCAGTGGTGTTGATTTTCAACCAGAGAGAAAGCTGTTTCGAGGTATGACTAATAGTTATTACTCAACTTCGTTAGTTGATGACGTGGGTGGAAGGCGGGGTCAAAGCTCAGTTAGTTGGTGGATGGAGAATATCAAGGGCGGAAAAGATTTTTCTGTTTGGGCGAATCGCGATGCTTACACAATGTTTCATGACTTGAACGGGATGAGATACAGCCAACAACAAACGGTGACCGGAAATGATAACCGAACAGAAATCCGTACTTCCGTTTTCTATCAATATTCACACACCAAACCCCGAAGAAATCATTTAGCCTCAGTTCTAAAGCAACATTTGAAGCGAATGGGGGCTAGTTCAGTGGAAATTATCAAACAGTTTCCGTGGAAATATTTCACACGTTTTACTGAAAGTCAACTTTTGTCAGGTGCCCTTTGGAAGGTTTTGGAAATGCAAGGAAAACATAATATTTGGTTTGCTGGTGCTTCGGTGTCTTTTGAGTCTGTGAAAAGCGTGGTGGAATATAACCAACTTCTGGTAGACCGTATGATTGAACCTAGAATCTGAAATTTATGAACATAGTGTAGTTATGTAATGTTAACGAACTATTTATCAAAGAAATTCTTTATTCTATACTTTTAAATTCAAATACATTTCTTTTTTTGAAGGTCGTCCAATTATAATCTTTTTGCTTGTCCATGACATGTAGGTCTATCTTTAGTAGTCATCAAAAAAGAAATACTGCGATTACATAGCTCATTGATCGTAGTCCTTTTCATTAATTACGTCATTAGCAACACTTGCCTCGTTTTAAACAGATAAACTATGGTGATAATTTCTCAAGGGACTCCATGTGAAAGTAATACATTTTCATAAAAGTGTCAAAAATCCATATGAGAATTGATTACCTTTAAAATCGAAAAGTCTAGTGGGTCGAGCAATCTTTTCTTTCATTTCAATTCGAGGCAAAATGTTTGAAGCGAGCAATATGCCTTATGTAAGACAAGTAGGCGATCCAAAAGCTTTTAAAAATAAGCCATGAAATACAACTTCAAAAGTAAATAGTATATAAGTTTTCATGGGGATGTATCAGGTTTTAAACCAATAGGATCGCGGTATTTCGTTTTCGACCAAAAGCAGTACAAAACTGTCAAAAAATCGTACGATCTGCGCTCGATACGTAGACGGAAATACCAAGTCTGAAATTCTTATATTCTCAAAACCTGCCTGTCTGAAGAGTCAACATTGCAACGTTTCAATTCTTTGAATTGCACTTTTAAAAATAAAAGTTGCTGCTTTTTATATGAAAATCGACAATATTTCTTTGAAAGCTCTTGTAGTCATAAATATTTGAGGGTGCATGGTAAAAGTATTTGCTTTGGAGAAAGAACCTGACTTTCCAAATACGACGACCTGCAAATAATTTTGGACTATAAATTGTCATCGCCTACCATATTCAAAACACAACACAACGCAACTCATTGCTTTGAGGAAGTTCAAAGTCAAATGATATTATCTGTGGATTTTGACAGAGTTTTCATACAATTCATCTGCCAAATTGAGCCCATGTCGTTCTTTAGTACAAAAGTCTCTAAAAATCGCTTGAATAGAAGAGGCATTGTTTTGTCTCGATGCTTCGTTCTCCAAACTCGTTTAAGAGACTTTACTACGGAAAACTTCAATGGGCTCAATTCGGCAGCAATTTTATCAACACTATATTATAGTCCCAACAAAAGTGTGGAGCGATCTGTTTCCGGGATAATTAGTAGAGGAAAATATTACTACTCGTTCCTATAGGGTATCCTCCGCACTATTTCGACATTTTTTGTATGTATGGTTAGTCGTCAAAGAACCAGACGATCCCGCCCGTGCACAGCAGTATGTTATGATAAAAAATCTGTAGAGGTCTAGAATAGGCTATTTAATATTTCGGGCCATATCATCAAAAACGTCAAAAAGCGCGCAATAAACCTGGGAACGAGGTTGCCCTTTGCCCTTGACCCGTACCGTGCCCAAGAAGGAGAGCTGGCTCTGTGTGTGTACTCTAAATGTTGTAAATTATATTATACCTATGGGAAAACCAGAAATACGCCAAAACTAATTAATTAGAAATTCAAAACAATTAATCCGCAATGGATAATTAGAAGCGTCATTAATGATGACCAGGATGGCGCTTATATATCGCAGCCAAAAAAAAAGAAGCAAGAAAAAAGGGTGGAAATCGGCGGGCGGGCATGCATACAATCTTATCTAGTTCGCGCCACAAACTTTTTTTGAAAGTGAAAGTGGAAAGCAAAGCGGGAAGGAGAAACAAGATGGCTGCTGGCTCATTTCAAGAAATTCCAATTTCTGTTTCACGTGTTGGAAATGGTTTGAAGCTACAAAGCAAGAAGGGAAACCAATTGGTTGCAAATATCACTAGTAAAATATTTGAAGAAAAAGGTGGCGGATTTCATTTTTTAAAGTGCTCCAAGCTTTCTGCAAACAGAAGAATTTCATGGTAAGTTTTTTGTCTTTTCTTGACACTTGAGCCACTTCTACTACTCTACGACTCTGGACTCACAGGAGTACCTGGATATTTATAACAACTAGAAAATGAGGAATTCACAAATCCTCCTCTCCCCCCTAATTTTTTAAAGGAAGAAACCTTCGCAGAAGTAAGCAATTTCTTTTCAAAATTGCAAAAGTTTTTTCTTTTCTATTTCTATTTCTATTTGGTTTGAGTTGCAGGAGGCTTTTCCAGCCTATTATCGCAACTATGGATACTTTTTAATTAGTATCTCGTCAGCAACCTTGGACTGACTACCCAATTCCCCTCACATGGCATGGGTTGACCCAGGCGAAGGTTCGCTCACTTGC
>JAUJPO010070745.1:0-11786 GCA_032270745.1 Tiaropsis multicirrata
TACTTGCCTGAGTTTTACCAACCTCAAAATCGTCAAAAGTGAGCAATGTTTCCAGACCATTATTCTAATGTTCCGTATCGCTTTTTTATTTTGGTTTTACTTTTATTTATTTTTTTCTACTGAATAATGGTCTGGAAATTGAGACTAGTGCATCGCATCGAGCACTATTAAAAGACTGAAGAACATAATTCATAATAATATATAAAATGAATTTTATTCCTTTTAAATACGTTTAAGTTTGGCTACGTTTCGAGAGATTCATTTCCCCGTCATTTTTTATTCTTGTTCATATCAGTCACGTGTCACGGGAGAACCATTCTATTCAAGAACCAATCATATCACTGGCCTTTAACGAGCACCAATCAAAACGTTACATTGTTGTGTCCAACTGGCAACAACACGACAAGCGCCGTCGCATTATGTTCCCTTGATAAAGAGAAAGAATACGGGTGTTTTACATCATTCGATTTTACGGGTTGTGAAAACAGCGGAAATGGAAAAAACCTGCCAAGTACCGTACCACCGGACGGTGATCACACGCAGCCGGTCCCACAGGCTCAAAATCGAACAGAAATCTTGGAAGCGTTAACGAAGGTTTGTTGAAAGTTAATTTTTCCGAAATGTCTTAACTTATCCCTTTATGCATTATGTCTTTTTTGTTTACTTCCTAACTTCATAAATCAGTAACGAGGTTCTGGAGGCCACTTTCGATGTTGGAAAATAACATAATTCAAAAATTATTTTTCACAGAGTACCAACTAGTCTTTGAAAGATAGATCTTAAATGATATGCAATTTGCTTTCGTTTGTTGAGAGGCCAAGCACAATATTGTAAGTAGTCTTTCTTTCTGAAGTATAGTCCCTTCAATATTCTTTTTTTTTGCAGAAAAACATGACAATTGAAAATGCCAATGATACAATGTCGATTGTTGTTAAAACAAGTGCACAGGCCGGAGGACCTCCAAGTGGACCCTACGAGATCAACTACATCGTAACTCTCTCAGAAACGTTTCTACCCTTTGTGTCAAAAATCGCCAATAGTGAAAACCTGGTCTTTGAAGTGATCGATGCTCTATTGTCTGAGCCACGTATTTTGTTGGAGCAAAGTCAAGATATATTCGGCACATCAGAACGGTATATAATCTTTTTTTAGAGGGAAAAGAGTCGTGGAATTTCTACTTTCTCATTTCTTTCGTAACACGTGACGTTCTCCAACGTTCTTTTGACTTCCAATATAACGTTCTAGCGTTAGAACAGCGTTGTTTGGATGTTTAAAACAACGTTGTCTGCCGGGAGTATTTAAGTTACCAAAAGTTACCAAGAGGATTCTTGGAATAATTTCTTTCGCAAGATTTGGTGATTTTTTTTTTTGATTTAGTTTGGTCGATCTGATTGGCTCATTAGGCGAAATGGTATCCATCAATCAAATTATTCGACATTCATCAGCAACCAATGAGATTTCGTATAGTCGTAAAAACTTTGCTCTCATTGGTCAATCTATAAATGTTTCAAGTCCACCCAATGAGATGACTTTCACCACTGGTTTGTCAAAATTATTTCTCTTTCGTAACATTCCTTTCAACTTCAGATTAGCTCTGAGTATGTCTGTTCAAAAAACATTAGGATAGTCTTGAAATTGTCGAAATTTGGTACGATATGATAGACTGGCTTTTGAGACATTTGATGATCCATATAATTAGCTGATGTCTCTCAATAAGTCTTGAAATATTAATACTGTCATTATTTCGATGGGTTTGGATTGTAAAAGGATTGTAAAAAAGAAAGATTGTCTCGTTATTTGAAATTAGGTTTACAAGACAACTTGGTGACAATTCAGGGATCGAATGATGAACTCGGGGAAAACACTATTGCATCAATTGATATTCCAAGCGAGGTGTTCTCACAGATGAGATTGGACAAAGGAGAGGACGATGTGACGCTGGTTAGCGTTGGGTATCGTGAAAGTAAATTGTTCTCAAGATTGAACAAATCGAATACAGGTCAGAATGGTAGAATAGAGAACGTGTGTGGAAAATGTGAAAACATTGAAAAGACTACCTAGAGTCCTAGAGTCCCAGACTGTCCACGTAACTGTGGACAAACCCTGTTAATTGTTTTTCTTTCAGTTTTTTTTACCATCCTTATAAAAATGCATGGGGTGAATATACATCAAGTGTTCTCCATGAGTCGGTTTAACTTTGGAAGTACGAGATACACGCTAATGCCAAATTTGCACTTTAAAGAGATTGAGCGAAAGATTCCATAGTTGACATCTAACCTTCAAGTATCCTTAGGCGTGCCAAGGAAATACCATTGTATTTTCGGATCTCTTCACAATTCAATTAAATTTTCTGTTTCTTTTTAACAGACTTCCGAATCAACAGTTGTGTAATGTCAGCCGAATTTCGTAATAAAAAAATCAGGCACTTACAAGTTCCGGTCAGGCTAAACTTCCGGACGGCTGAAACAGATATTATGGATGAAAGTAAAGAACAGATTTGCACCTTTTGGAATGAAACTACACAAAGTAAGCAGCTTTTTCTACACGAACTAAATTTCCGTAAATTCACGGTAAAACTCAACTACGGTAGTACGCAAGGTTGTAGGTTTAATTTTTGGTCAAAATCTCTTCCTAAAGATTAAATTCCTAAAGTTTGTGTTGCAATTGAATGTGTATTTTATTTTCATCAATTCATCAATTCAGGGATTCGCCCTCCTGTATAGCCCATGTCGTATATATCTGACACTGGTACTTGAAGGGTTAACAAACACAACGGCACTACCTTACAACCTTTTATACTTTTATCTACAGAAAACATAAATTTCCAAGCACTTTGCTCTACCACCGTTTTCCTCACAAAATATTGGGTTTCGATGCAGTGGTGAATAATGTTGGTTGGGCCACGAAGAAGATTTTAGGCTTTTAAACACGTTTAAAGGCTGTTTTAAATACAAAAATGACAGCTTTTGAGATTGTTAGCCAAAAATAACAAAACATTCGAATAGAGTATATTTTGAACATACAATGGGAAGTGCTTCATTAAAAGTTCATTTTAAGATCCAGGAGGCAGTCAAATTTATTTTTTTCGCTAGTTTTCGCTAGTTTTCGCTGTTATTTATTACTTTGAATTATTTTAATTCTCCAGTAAAAACATGGTCACAAAATAGAGTTATCATCAAAACTCCATTTAAAATTACGGTGGTAAAAAAGTGCTCGTTGAAAGTATCTCTGAGAAAATGAAACTTTTTAGTTGAAACTTTTTTTTAACTTGTTTTTTTACAGAATGGTCAAACAATGGTATGTCATCAAACAGTAGGGACAGAAATTTCACAACCTGCCTATCGAACCATTTGACAAACTTTGCTGTTTTTTTGACCGGCTCGAGATCCATAGAGGAAGAGCATGAAATAGCATTGACCTACATCAGCTACATCGGGCTTGGTGTCTCACTTTGTGGTGATCTGTTGACAATCCTGACCTTTGCTATCTTTCCGTAAGTTTGTTTCTCTTCAAAAAGCATATAATCTAAAAATATTTTGACAGGTTCCCTACGTCTTCTAATTTCTTAAACCATCTTTGAGAAAAATATATTCGTGGAATTTTATTTTGAATTTGATTAAGTCTCGATACAGATGTTGATTCTACCAAACTTTCGCAACTTTCGGTCATCATTTTCTCTCCGATTTCTTTTCCCAATGTTTCTCCAGGCTTCTCGGAATTCAATTAAGAGCGTGGTTTACACTAGGTAGATCTATGTCTAGATTGAGCAATTTCAGCACTTTCCAAAGCATTGAGTGGGGTTAAGAGAGCAATTATACTGTGTTGTTGTCATTCTTTGCTTTTGGGTGATTTTAAAAAGTCTACAACCTCATGTCTGACGTTGAAGAGAGAAAAACATATCATATTAACTTACTTTTCATTATCTTTTTCAACCTTAGGACGTTACGTGAGAATGCCCAGCCCAAGATTCTGATCAACTTGTGTTTAGCCTTGATCTTCATGTCGTTGACATTCGTCTACAGCGGGCTTAGACTAACGGACGGTGTAACGGAGTGCAAAGGAATCGCTTTCTTGATGCAATATTTTTTGTTGACTGTCTTCTCATGGAGTTTGGTCGAAGGTAATTTTCCTTCTAGTTCAAAACTTAGGGTGTGAACCATTTAGCCAACCAACCCAACCAAGTCAAACCAAACCATTTACGTTTTGGTTTGGATTTTCGGCTTTTCTTACCTAATACTTTACTTGTTTTCATTATCTTCAAAAGCGCGCACAAAAATGTGAATCATAACATTGATCTTTTATTAGCTTAGTCTGCCATTATGTATAATTTGTTGCTGCTGTTCTCAGCCGTTGTAATAGTTACTGAGTTTTGCTACACCGCCCACTTCCTGTTCAAATCCTAAGTATGATGACAAGCCTAATTATTCCAAAACAAACTTTTATAATTTATTCTGCGTCAAAATTCCATTATTTTACAAATTTCGATTTTGACGCATTGAAAAGACCTTTTATAAAGAATTTATTTATTTATTTACGAATATTTATACAGGATAAAAATAGCTTCAGTCCTAAATACATATTAACATATATACAAGGTCTGTTATCAACGCATGTCCTGATTAAGAATCATAAATTAAATATAAAATAATTTGAAGATAAAAATATTCTTCTGTCCGTTCACTCGTTCGTTCGTTTGTGCGCTCATTCACTCATTCATTCATTCATTTCAGCATTTCACACATCAAGAGGAATCATATCTCCACTGAAAGTGAAGATCAACAGTTTTTTATGGAAAACTTCTCTTGTTGCGTGGGGTAAGTTGTTGTATCTTCAATACGATGCTTGAGTTGCTTTAAAATAGAAAATATCAGTTGTATTATCCTATATTTACTTCGTCCGATTTTAGGAACACCATTGATATATACAGGGATCATATTCAGCATTTTTTATGAAGAGTACGGCGTTGGTCAAATGTAAGACATTTCATTTATTTCTATATTTATAAATGATTAGATATTAACTTTTGTATCGTTGGAAAGCTCTCAGCTACAAAATAACACTAGGTGGTCAGGAGTTATGACCAAAAGTTGGTGCATCGATAAAATGGCTTTTTAAGACCGAAAATGTGCTAGCAATTTCTTATCATTATACCTTTAGGTGTTTCATGGAACCATCCCTTGCTCTTTACATTGGTGTTATCTTACCTGTTTGCTTGGCTCTCCTCATCAACACAATCACTTTATCCTTCATTATGCGCGCGCTGACGAAAAAGAAAGCCATCAAACGGAACATCTCGAAGGAGGAGAGAAATCAAGCGCTTTATCGGCTTCGTATCATTTTGATATTCTGCTGTATTTTCAGCTTAACGTGGTTAACAGGTATTTCCATTGTTTTTCCAATATTCTTTCAACGTCCGAAATGTTCTGACGTTGGAACAACGTTGTTTGGACGTTAAAACAACATTTCGTGCCTGGGGATACTTCCCCAGAGCTTTTGGCGGTTATACATTGTTTTTACAAAAAGTAAATATTCATTACGTAATCTTTTCTACGGAAACATCCCGGAAAGTTGGATGTTTTATTATTGAAAATTCAAGACTAGTTTTTTAGGTAATTTCCGTTTAAAAGATTACATAATGGATATCATGAATTCACCACACCTAAAAAACATTCATTTTAATGAAAGTTGTAAAAAAATCTTCCGTTTCAGGTATTCCCATGCTGTTTACCAACGACGTGTTATTTCAATACGCTTTTTGCATCATCAATTCATTGCAAGGATGTTACATCTTTATTACGTATTGTCTGCGTAACAAAACGGTGCTCAAATATTGGAAAATGTTCTTAAGTGGGAAAAGTATTCGCCAAATACAAATCGACATAAAGCACTCTTCCTACCAGATGAGCAGAAATAAATCACAACATCGAAAAATTAGTAATATGCAATCAACGCAGTCCAATCGAAAAATCAGTCAACTTCAACTCTCACCCAACTCTAACAGAATAAATATGGTGCCGCCACAGCCGCCGTACATCCAATCATCACCGAACAGGAAAACCAGTGATTTATCAGTTTTTACGAGCTCCACACCGCCCCACCGCAAAAACACTCATTTGAATTCAGGCCCCTATCATATTACCCCCTGAAAGGGGATGACATCACGGGGAGTCTATTGGGAAAATGAGAGTGTTTATTGGGCTTTCCCAGAAATAATGCATACCCCCTGATATTGAAGAAGTTGGACACGTCCAGGACGATCACTATGGTGAAATATCCAGAGCGGTCCATACAAATCAGGGTGTTAAAAACATCAATGTTGAAAATCCTGAGAGATCAAATAATTTGGTACGAAACCCAGGGGTATAATTTTTGAAAAATGATTTCCTTAACATGGGGTATAGATTTTTTCTGGAAAAGTCCATTTGTCTTTTAATGCACTCTCGTTAACATGTTTCCTTTACCTGAATACGTGACATTTATTCTTCTGCAAGTTAGGGTTAAATGAAGAGATTAATTCTCATCTTATATTCAAACATTAATTTGACATAACCCAAAAAATGAAAATTCTGGAAGTTGGAAAACTAAATTATAGTAATTATTATGGGATTTTATCGAGTGTATCGTACGATTTTATCGAGTGTATCGTACGATTTTATCGAGTGTATCGTATTATATAAAAGATCTATTCAGACGAGATCTAATTTTTTATACTGTAACTTTGCAAACTGCAAATTAACTCAAGTATGGGATCTTTCAAGTGTGGGATCTTTCAGGGCCAAAGAGAATCCTGTTTAGGCTTCTTTTCTGATCTCATTCTGTTTCCTCCTTATCACAGTTTTTTGAGGGATTCTCATTCATTGATTTGATGATGATGACCATAAGTGGTTAATAATTTGTTGTACCAAACTTGTTGACATATATTTCTATTTGATTTATTATTGGATAGGATCAGCCGACCAGCTTTGTAAGCACTTAATCTTTTAAGCTTAGTCAATTTAAAAAGCAATTCATTTTCAACAAAAGTCATCACCGGACATGCACTGCACTTTCTGATTCAGCTAATAATTTCGAATTTCCTACCCTTACAGTGCAACTAGCTATTGTCAGAACCTCGAAAAACCCTTAAGGGCCATACGTCCGGTAGGTCACTTACCTTTAGTGCTTTTACTTCCCCGGACTGGAGTAAAGGAAAAATCTTTCACCTACTAGGTTTCTTATAAAATACATATTTGGTCTCACAATTTCCTTTCCACCCTCTTATCTTTATTATTGTTTACTTGAATTATAAAATTTGATCAAAAGTGTCAAGTTGTTTGGGTAAATAACATTTTCTCCTTTCAGGGCCTCAAATGTGGGTCCCTATCCTGCTGTGCCTTTGCGGAGGAGAACAACCAGTTACCAAATTATACTCCTCCTTTGAGCTTTTTAGATCTTGAGCTACAATACCTTATATTAAGTAGAGTATTCTATTGAAACTAAAATGTAATATTACAGGTACTGTAATATCAAAGTTACTTCGATGTTTTATTTAAAAAAAGTCTTGTTCAGAACAGGCTAGGTGAAAGAATATTTTACGTCTGCTGAGATGGAGAGCTCATTGCTTAGCTCTCCTCCAACTTGCTTCAAAAGGAAATAAAATTTGAAGAAACAATAAAACGGAACAAAGAAAGTTAGGATGGGCTTCTTTCACAAACTGAAAAAAGGGGTTTAACTGAGGGCCTTGAATTCAGTATATGTTACACTCACCTCGAGTTAACACGTATACTAGCATTTATTGTACTAGCCTAGTTAGCCAAGTTTATTATCAAGATGGCGAAAATGGATGAGGATTTAAAGGTGTTGATGGTAGACAAGAGACAAGTCTCTGATCCAGTTGCTCACGCAGAGTGGGCTGCCAAGAAACTATGCTGGGTTCCAGACGAGGAGCAAGGTTTCCTTGCTGCCAGCATTGTCAAGGTGATTTAAATTAGTTGTAAAATATTTGTTTTAATTATTGACATGTGTTCTATCAGGATTTTCACTATCGTCTTGTTTGGTTGTTTAAATCTTCCTGGTGTTTGACACCCATGCCAGAAATGCCAAAATACAACAGTTCTCAATTCCTATGAGATTCTTAAGAGGCATTTTATAAAGAAATAGGCTTGAATGTCTTATGAATGTCTTTTCGATGTTGATTATGCCTAAGGCTAAAATGAATTAAATATCCAGTAATTTCTTTTCCTTTTCCAGGAAGAGGGAGATAAAATCGTTGTCAAATATGATGCAGGAAAACAAGCAACCTTCCATAAAGATGACATCCAGCGTATGAATCCACCCAAATTTGACAAAGTTGAAGATATGGCTGATCTGACTTGTTTAAACGAAGCATCCGTGTTACACAACTTGAAAGATCGTTATTTCTCTGACTTGATTTATGTGAGTTTTGCAATTTTTGTTGACCTCAATTAGTTCTCAGCACTTGAAATTTGTTTCAGTTTTAAACTTTCACGCCCAAAGACTTAGACTGGAATCGTTTATGATGTAATCTTATTCGATACGGCAAAATTTATCAGCGGGGTTCATTTGTATAAAATTGTAGTCTTTTAGTCGATAATTTTTGTCCAAGACCTTACTCTAAACTTCTATTCGTCTGGATGCTAGACTAACCAAGACAACATTTTTTTCTCCACATGTAAACATCCCCGATTTATCCCGATCGGATCATCATAACTCGTCACTCCTTTGTTCTATAGACCTATTCCGGATTGTTTTGCGTGGTTGTCAACCCATACAAACGTATTCCGATTTATACCGATCGGGTTGTTGAATCATACAAAGGAAAGAAACGCTACGAGGTTCCGCCCCACGTTTACGCCATTGCTGACAACGCCTTCAGATCTATGTTGGGAGGTAATAACCATAGCAACCCTCGTTTTACTGAATTTTATTAGAAATGTTGCTAAGTTACGTTTCAATGCCTTATTTGAAAAAGAAGCGGTCACACCTTACTATCATTGACCACAGACTAAATGCATTTGCTCCCTCTTCGTGTCATCTCTATTGGGACCTTGGTTCCAAATATTTTTTGGTCAATTCTTTTACCATCGTCCCAGCATAGGACGTAAGTTGTTTCGACTTGCTTGCAACTTTAAAACATTATGAAGGCTTTGAAACAACGTTGAAATAACTTCTTGTATTTGCTGGGGTCAGTGTTTTTTAATGTTCTTAACGATAATTCTTTTTGCTATTTTACAGATCGTGAGAACCAATCCATCCTTTGCACGTAAGTAGCCTGGCTTTTATAGTTTTGCGTAGAAAGAAGAAGTTATGTATGCTCGTTTTTCATTGGGGATAATACGGTCATTGAACCGAAGTATTATTTAGAAAGTATCCTACTTAAGAGTGAAATCTTTAAAGTCCAAGGAAGAGACCGAGGGAAAGTCTATTCATTTTACTTATTATCTCTTTCTATTTGGTTTGAGCTGCAGTAGACTTTTCCAGCCTATTTTCCCAACTATGGATACTCTTTAGTTAGTATCCCGTCAGCAACCTTGGACTACCTATCTAATTTCCTTAACATGAAATGGGTTGACCCGGGCGAAGGCTCGCTCACTTGCCAAATGAGCCGCCGCAAGTAGGAATCGAGCCTTGGTCTCCCTTACGGAAATCAAGGTTAATAACCACTGTACCATGGCGCCTTTATCCTTTGTGTTACTCATTCATTGCGAGTATATTATACTCTATCTGCTTAGAAACTCAACGCTCAGGATTGGTCTGTTTGTAAATTCATTACTGTCTTTTTCCATTTTTCTTGGCAGAGGAGAATCTGGTGCTGGAAAGACTGAGAACACGAAGAAGGTCATCCAATACCTGACATCTGTAGCTGGACGTACCAATACTGGACCTGTTGATGCTAATGATAAAACACAAGGGAAATTGGAAAACCAACTGTTACAAGCTAACCCCATCTTGGAAGCTTTCGGAAATGCTAAGACTGTCAAGAATGACAATTCTTCTCGTTTTGTAAGTTTTAACTTCTTGTTAGCAGGTACGGAACATTGTTTTGACGTCCAAACAACGCTCTTTCAATCTCAGCACGTTATGTGGACGTTGAAACAATGTTGAAATAACGTTGTGTGTCTGCGCTGGCGAAAGCTTCGTCGTCACCTAAAAGTAAACAGTATTCTTAAAGTTTTAGAAAAGGTGAAAGGGCATTTCTTTGATATGAACTGCAAAAAGGTGTCGTAGCCCTAGATGTAAAAAATAGAGAGACCTGCCTCAAATGAATTGCTCAGAAATAAAGACCTATTGTATGTACTTCATTTTACCTTCCTTATCTACAGTATAACATTTATTTGAAACTCTGAAGGAAGTCTGCTTCAAATAATCGAATATTTGAATTTAAGTGAGAAATACTTAGGGTTAAGAAACCCACGGGGATTGAAAACTGCTTCAAATTTAACTGAAAATGTCAATGTCCGTGAGGTCCGACGAAATTAACAAGATTCCATATTTTATCAATGTCTCACCCAAAGCCTGATTCTTCATTTTTTTATTTGCATGAGAGCATTATGGAGGAGAGGACTGGGAAAGAATTTGATCTTTTATATAACTTATGACGACAGTTTTTTTCCTCAAACTTTCGAAATTATTTCATGTCATTGTGTGTTTCGTACACAGGGTAAATTCATCCGTATTATGTTTGATAACTCTGGTTTCATCTGTGGAGCTAATATTGAATCCTACTTGTTGGAGAAAGCTCGAGTCATTCGACAAGCTCCTGAAGAGAGGATCTTCCATATCTTCTACCAGTTGTGTTTGGGAGCTAGCGATGACGTCAAAAGTAAGAAATAATTCTTTCTCATATTTTTTCCGTCTGGAAAACTCGAGTTAAAATTTCGAGCTAATAACTGGAATTTTCAAAAAAGTGGAAAAAGCATTTCGACTTATTAACTCGAAAAATGACGTTATATTTTCATAACTCCTAATGTGTGGCGGAAGGCTTACTTTGTTATAGTGCTTGAAAGATATTTTATTTAGTCTATGGCCTTAAAAATTCATTCTTTTTTTTGGGTTTCAATTCCTTAAGAAAACCTGAATATAACCTGCACTATTATACTGTTTACTACTCGGGATTTAGTTTTCAAGGAATTTCGACATCTCGATGACCTACAAAATTTTCAAGGATAAAATTAAGCATTATTCCCCAGCAGAAATCGTAAGGTTTACATTGACGGTGTCGGCTTATTCATTTAAAAAGATCTAAGATTCGTTGTAGATTTGTATGTTGACTTGTATTAGCCTTTTCTTGTCTTTTTTTATCATCAATTATGAATATGTAACACCCACAAACAAACAATACTCTTGCTGCTAAAAGAATAATGACTTTAACATTTCAACTTATTAATTGACGTTATGTTTTTTCCATAGAACAATTTTTGATCCAAAACCCCAAAGATTACAATTTCATTTCCAATGGTAACATGTCTTTGGCCAACATGGACGATCGTGTTGAATTCAAATTAACTTTAGAAGCTATGCGAGATATGGGTATGAGTCAAGAAGAACTTGACCCTATCTTCAAGGTATGAGCCGTGTGTCCCCAGTAGACACTCAACGCTGTTTCAACATAATTGCAACGTCCAAATGACGTCCTGACGTTGAAACAGCTTTTTTTAGTCGGAAATTACTTTTGGGGGGGCAATTTGACCCAGTGACGTCATCAAATGAATCAAACTTTAAAAGTCGATATCTCGGAGTTGGGTTGGAGTTGAGAGGTGGTTGACCCCTCATTGGAACGGAAATTT
>JAUJPO010070756.1:0-11784 GCA_032270745.1 Tiaropsis multicirrata
TATAAATGTTACGTCATCACAAGTTATCGGTGAAAAGATCAAAAGCTTCAAATATCGATTCCGAAGGTGATGACATAATACCTTAAAGCCTTAAAAGCGAAGACATTGTACCAAAGATAACCAATATCGAAAAGTCTGGGGCAACTTAAAATACAAGAAATCAGCCATTTTTAAGGATTGATTTACCTGAACTTTCTTGATTTTTTTCAGGCTTTCAAAGTTGCCCCAAAATTTTGTGCAGGGACCGCCGTGCTCATTTAAAAAATTATGGAGTCCGAACAAAAAACTTTTTCAAAAGTTTTGCACAGAATGGCGCAATTAATTAGCTGTATCGTATTTAAGAGTTTTAACGTAACCATCTGAATATCAGGTTAGGTGTTGATCCGATCTCGTCATACCTGTTTTTGCAACCTACCTACGAGTTTCGTTCCGTTATCCAACTTTGCACGGATGATTTGCATCTTGGAATAGGGTCCAGGCTGTGCGGACAGAAGCGTTTCAATCTTGGTCCACACGCTGAGAACTGAACCACATAAAATGTGACATGTTCGCTTACGGGTTCCAACTTCGCATGGAAGACCAACAATTTTCCTTTTGCAGTAACCACGCCTAATTAAGGGGAATTCGAAAACAACATAAACAAAAAGACAGATAATTTAATTTCATGTACAACTGACTGACTACAGAGTTTTGAAAAATAGCAGCAAAGTATGTTTAGAAACTTTTGAAGCCAAATTTTTTGAGGCATAAAAGTTTTGCATTCTTATGAACAAATAATGTCACTAGAAATCAATTTATTGAAAATATTTTGCAAGGGCCCAACGAACTCAGAACGTTGTTTCGACAAAGTCTCACTACTTACAAAGGAACTTTATAATAACAAGGGCTCTTTATCACTGGTTCCTGGCTAACTACTTACCAGTACGCATGCGTACAATTGTTTTCCGAATATTCGTATTGATCAATCCAAAATGGTTCCGCATCCACTGAGGTGCCCTGAAAAAAGAAATTGCAATAACGAAATTTTGAGGTGAAAATCTTTTTTTAAGCCTGCAGAGAAAGCTGTATGTATTGGATAAATAGTACACTTTGAAATTTAAATAAATAACTATAGTAAAAAAAACTGCCCCTCCAAAACATCTACTAACTACTATACATTTAAAAGGTAAGTGTATTTTATAGTAGAGACAAATGGTGAAAGGATTGTGCACTTTGGGTTAAAGCATGACCGAGTTTAGACCTTAATAAAGGAAATCAGCCCGCCGGGACCACGAATTTCTTTCTTCCCTTTTTTGCCCTGATTTTAGCTGATATCAGCATAAGAAATTTAATAGTTTAAATATATAAAAAAACTATTTCCCAAATTAAAACTGAAAATAATAGATACCTTTTTATATTTTTTGAGGATTTCCGATATAGTTTCCGGTTTAGGGACCAGCCCGATATTAGGTCGGTAAATACTATACCATCCGTTACGGGAACTGTTCTTTAGAACGAGTACCGTTGTATTCTTTCCATGTCGAAGCTATAAAGGAATATTTAAAGTGTCATAAACCTTTGAATAACTTTATTGCATAAAAATTAAAATTAAAATGTCACGAAAAATGTATTTGAACCTCGACCGCGAAATTAAAATGCCGTGAAATGCAAATTTTAGCAAAAAACGCGAAATTTGAGTAATTAATCACTGAAAACACAGCGAAATATACTTTTCCATTTGACACCGCGAAATTAAAATATGAGGGGAAGTCGGTATTTTCATTGAGTTATCATGAACGAACAAAAAACAGTAATAGGACAAGATAATCACGAATCGTCACAATTAGGTACAAAATTAAGAGAGAAATGAAGATGATAAAAGTCATAAAGAACTTTATCACTCCCATTTTTTTCCCGATTTTAAACAAATTTGTTTTCAATTTGTTAACTTAGTGTATGATATAACTGATAATGGTTAAGGTATATATTTTATTGAAATAACAAAATGGCGAGATCTTAACAACTATAGATTTGTTGCCAACTATGTAATCTCAAAAGTTTATTAAGTTGACACCCATCTGGTGTTCATCTAAAATAACTTAAATCAAAAACTAAAAACTAACTTACTTGGTTTGAAATGTAAAATCCCTCGTTTTCATCCCTTGAAAATGTGATCATTTGTTTGGCTTTGTCAAAAGATAATCCACGCTCTACACTGACCTGGAAACCAAAGATAATAAAAATATTCGAAATCATTGCTGATCTTTACACCAAAAGCATCCAATCAAAATTGCTTTTACTTTTTCTTATAAATCACAATGACAGAATGTGTCTTTCTCTACCAGGAAAGTACGGAAAGCATATGTAGATATAACCTGTTAATGAATAACTCCTTTGTTCTAGAACGAAGATTTTGACAACTTTCAGTTCTAGTCCCGTTCTCCAGAAATGAAGGTACATATTCGCTTCAGATTGCGGGCCAAAACCTATGTTCGTCATCGTGATTTTCAAACCTTGCTAGTGTTTTAGCACAGGAAGTTATCATTAAGAATCTTGGAATCAAGTTTCATGAAAAGCCTACTTTAGTCGGCACTCAGCAAAAAACCGACCGACAAGTAGACCTAAATTACTTGATCAAGCAAGCCCTCCTGCGGCCAAGTTACTTTTTGTCATGCATAAAAATAATGGTTCCATAATTACTTTGGCTTGAAGTTACGGCAAAGCAAATTTATGGAACTGTAATAATCGGTAAAAATTTGGAGAAGTCAAAAATAATATGAAAGAAAACTAGTTTCTAGTTACCATCTTTAATCTTATTTTCAATAAAGGAACCATCTATATCTATTGGGCTTTTCCAGGAAAGAATCCCTACCCTCTCTGTTGAGAATATAGGATATCCAGGGGGAGGGTTCAAAATTGTCAATATCCTAGGATATCCAGGGGGCTGGAGTTAAAAAAATGTAGTATACCGTGTGTAGATCAGCTGTAACTTGACCACTAGATGAGGGTACGGTGAAAACTTGTAAATTTGTTTCACTCACACATTCTCCCTGTGCGCCAAGATCTAAAGAGAAGAAATTATTGAAATTTTTTATCATTATTTCTTTTTAAAGGAAAATATGCTCTCTTCTGGTTCGCAAAGCAGACGCAAAACCATTGTGCCTTTTAGTTTTCAAATTAAAGGACTTGTTAGACGTGTTGTTCTTAGTAAAAGCAAAAAAAAGTCTATTTTTTACTTCTTAATAATAATGAACTCCCTGAGTTGTTTTGAGCATACTTTAATACAGTTCTCTAATTTTGACCATTTCCAAAGAAAAAAAAACAAACCTAGAATGCCTTCATCGAAGCGGCCACTTCTCTTCGCTTCTTTGATGATTGTTGCCAGAGTTTCAGTAAAGTATTGGAACAAGCCATTTTGTAGTTCAACCGTCAGACCCAAAATGCGATTCAAAAATCGCGAAATATTGGTGTAATCTAAAGAAAAAGGTGGAATACAGTACGTTTAATTTAATTTTAAAGCTGTTTTCTTCAATAAATGCAACATGTACAACCAGTCAAGATTCCTAGATACAGTTTCACTTCTTCAAGAAATGGGCTTTCCCAGAAAAAGTCCGTATCCTCCCTGTTGGGGATATAGGACTTCCAGGGGGTAAAAATTTGAGGACCAAGGATATTCGGGGGTAAGAATTTGAGGACCAAGGATATCCAGGGGGTTCGAAATTTGCGGCACGGATATCCAGGGGGGGGGGGGGGTTGATGTGTTGATGTTAAGAAAAATCGCCATATCCCAATTATATATCTGAAAGAATCCGCCACGATATCTTTAGTTGGATACCTTTATCAGCAATAGTGTGGATACCATTATGATCTTGGCTAACAAGACCAATTCCAATGAGACTGTGTTTGACATCTGAAAGATAAAGCGGTCAAAACCATTTTTTATAGAGTACAACCTACACAACATGAACCGTATGTTCACTTCTTGCACACCCATAACAAACCCGAGATTTGTGAAAAGAGGATGCGAAATGACCTAATTAATCGTTATAAACACAAAGTAAAACTATCAAATGTCTTTCAAATTAGATTATTTTTTGTGTTCTAGCATTGGACACATAAAGGTAGTTGATAGTGCATTTAAAAGTGCAATTCTAATGATTTCAACAAATTTGAAACAAGACGATGAAGTGTCACATCTCTTGGGAGTATGTAATTATTGCAAATTCGGATAAAGGAATTCATTGATATCTCTTGGTATGAGTGATAGTTTGAAAAAGAAATATTCAAAATAATCCACAATTTTAAAGTTTTAGGGTTGCAAATCAAAGTTGATGTATTAGACATAGCTACTCCTGTAATGCTAAGAATGTTTTCCAAACTCGGAAAGGCCCTAATAAAGTTGGACAGCTCGGTAGAGAATCTTTTGATTTCATTGGATGAATCTAATTATTTTTTATGAATTTATAACAGAAATGCACGCTTTTTAAAACAAATACATCCGACCCTCGAAGCAAAGACAGCTTCGTCATTTTGCATCCTCTTTTCACAGTTCTCTGAACAGATCCATCTGGTCTCCATTTAACATCGTTTTGAAATAATAAAAACACTGCCACTGTTTAAAACGCGAAGGAGAGAACTGCCAGAGAACTCGGCTGTCCTGTTGAATTCTAGTTTATTTATATGGTCACGTGGTTATTCCGCCCGGGCGGAAAATCGGCCACCCAAATTTAAAAACCAATCAAAAGAGAGTTTGAAGTAAAACGCAGGAAAAATGTGCTCCCCGCAGAGTTATGATTAAATTTTTGCTTTCAATTTGAAGCCGTCATTATCATTGCGACCAGCGAAGTCTTCAAGATGGTGGTGTGCAAGTTGTAAACCAACTGTGTATGTTGTGTAAGTTGCAAAAAACAGGGTAACTTAAAGTGGATAAAATTTGGTGGGTTGAAAATTCGCCAAATTGAAAAAAAATCAGAAAATTATTAAGATCCTGTGTGTGCCCCCGTCCCTTAAAGCAGCCCTTTAACATTATCTTAAGATATTAATTGTTTAAAACATGAGAAAATCAAAAGCAATACAAACCATCCAGAAAATTGCCAGTTCTTGAGTTTTTAATCGTTGGCAGTGGAACGATAGGTTTTTCATGGCCAATAACCGACTTCAAAACAACATCTAGTGCTTGTCTGCCATACTATAAGATATTTATTTTTAAATCACATGTAAAAAAGTGCTTGTTTGCCATAATGTAAGATAATTTTTGAAAAAGAATTACATGTATAAAAAGAACCTTATTCACTGCTGGCGTTCGTCGAATTTTCGAATTTTGAAAGAAATCCGCCATTTTGAATAAACCTCCATATCTAAAAATGGTCAACCTTAGAAAAATGGCACTAAGGTTTTATTAAAATGATCCAGATAGTCCAAATAATCTATTGCTGCAAAAAATGATACTTCATTTAGTATAGGTGAGGCCTTATTTTCAACTTTCATCCCCTGACTATTAAATGCCAGTCATACCCCAATAAAAACAAAAAAAGCTTCACCTTTGTATCAAAGTTATATCTACTTAAGTCCCTTGATTCTGTCGCCCTTCTATCACCGTGTGTCAATGCACCCTATAAAAGAAAGAAGAATTAATAACATTTGTTTTCTCTATTTTAAGCTGAACAAGATTTAGAAGATTTGAAGGTAAAGAGCTATAGTAAATAAATAATGCAAACGGAAATTTCAGGATATATTTTTCATTCAGGTTCTATAAAATGAACACTGCGATTAAATTTTTTTTACCTACATCGGCAGCAATCTTCAAATAGGTTTATCAAACAGACCAGAAGCAGAACATCAGACTTACTAGACTCTCTAGACGTTTTGCAACAATGGAAGCGAATCTTTGTTCTCCAGCAAGTTCAGAAATGAGGAAGAGATATTCCGGAGCTGATACTTGGTTTGATCTATGACTTCGTCCTGAGAATGGGAAAATAAATATTTTAAAATCAACAACAATGACCTCAGGACCCGGTCTTTACAAGGTAAAATATCAACAAAATTAATATATTCCAGACAAAATGAGACAGCTTTAATGTGGAAAATATTGGTGGAAAAGAATAAGAAAAATCAACCAACACTAGCGTATAACATTCTAAAAAAAAAGGCTATTTTGGGTTGCACAACTTCTCTCGTTTATTGTTGGACGAAGAGGGGGGAAAACTGTAATTCGACTAAATAATAAATAATACATTCATACCAAATTGTTGTATAGCTTTGTCAGCACTCCATGGAAGTTCAAGTGTTATATGGACTCGTCGGCGTTGGTTCTTAAAGTAAGAAGGCAGAGACATCAGGGTTGACATCAGAAAGCAATCAAAGTTGACATAATCAATAGTGGGTTTTCCGGTCAGTTTGAATGTTAAAATTTGAATGATTTTTTAAGAAAACTGGTAATTTTTCGGGACACATTTGAACATTGAAAAATACTTGTCAACAAGAGACAAAAGAGAATTAGCGTTTATGTTATGCTTTTATTGAATTAGATTCATACAGATTCATACTTATTCTAAGGAACTATTTACTTTATTTAGTTTGGGGAAACTAAAAACCGATTTTTCAATTCAATACTTGGAGAATATTCATTCCAGGGGAAAATTTACTCTCTCTGAGAGAGAATACCTGTGGAATGAACGTTTGAGGGGTGTGCTCAAGATCCAAAAACTTTGAAAAGTTGATTTGTTATATACTTTGTTATTCATATAATTGTAAAATGACACTTTTAACATCACTTTTTTTAAATTATACTTAATACTGGTGATGAAGTATATTGAAACATATTTTAATAAATAAAAAGTGAAACATGACTATTGTCAAGTTCATTCGACTATGTCATCTTACCCATTGATTTATATTTACTGAATTAATCTAATAATTTTTAACAGTTATAATTAATCACCTTTTCTCTTCTATCAGCTTGTAATGAAATACCAGAACTCGCAGCCTCAGATATCACTGCAACAAGCTGAAACAAAACACAAGATAAAAGAATATTTGTTACAAAGTTATAAGTGAAACTATAATTATAGTCTTGATTGGTTCTGACCCGCTTCATAAAAACCATTTCACCTACTTTGCCACTAAAAAGATTATTTTCTTGGACAAGAATTCCACCACACAATGTCAAAGAATTGAACATCGACCTTAACCCCGTTGGTTCAACTGCTACACACTTAGATCATTTTGGACAGCTCTAGGTGACATTATGAATTATTATTAATCCATTTTGAATACCTTTTCTGCGTTCATAAATCTCTTCTTTTCTGCAACATTTAGAACTTCCAATGGTACGTCATCCTTAGTTCTTGCTTCATATACATAAGATCCGTCTGATTTCGCTACCACTCTACCTTTCCTGCCCGTCATCTATAATTCAATCAGTAAAGGTTTGGTATTTTGCTTTTTACCTTGCCAGCAAGATTAGGTGAATTGCTAAGATTGGTCTTCAACAAATGATCCATTATTGACCTTGTAATGGTTGAAAATTTCGAAAAGATGCCCATGTAGAAGCATTGACATTAATTTTTGTTTGTTTTATCATCAATATCAGGAAAGATGACACTGTTCTTTTTAACCATGACTTTTTAAAATCATTATGAAAATCTTTCAGATAGGTCGCTCTAGCTAAAGGAAGACATGATCATCTTGAAAAACACAGCTCCAAAAACTTAGTGGAAGCATTCTCAAAGAAATCTTTGTAATAAAGACTTAAAGAGCAACTCTGACCTCTGAAACATTCTCAGGTCCACCAAGTTCATCTATCAGTTCATCAAGAGTGTTTGGAGGTAGATACGGTGACAATACTTCCAGTTGATCGAATAAACTAGCTTTCATGTTTCGACATTTCTCAACTGCACTCATTGTTGACTGTGATCTTCTGAGGTTGCCCATACTTGTCATTCGTTGAGAGAGATCTTGCGGTGCACTGACTTTGATTTGACGATTCCCTTTCATGTGATCTGTTGAAACTATGTAAAACAGAGTTGAATAATGTATGGACACCCCCTAGATATATTGTACAAAGAGGAAGGTAGATAATTTCCGTTTAGTTTCGGTGAATTGCTGTTCTCAAGGTCTATATATTCTATTTTCAAAAATTAGATGGAGTTTTTATTAAATAGTCGAACGTGCGTTGAACGTGCGTAACGCACTGGGCTCAAATCAGTACTTTCCAATTAATCGAAGGCCCAATTGTAACATTTCAAATATTTAGTATTAGGTAGCAAAGGTTTACTTTGAGGCAGGCTGGAGACTTAAAAAAATGATGAACTGGCTGAAGAACTGGTTGTATTATCTGTTGTATTGGACATGAATGATGACACTAATCTATATTTATATCTGAAACATGAAATGTTTAATTGTATACGCCAAAGCAAGAACTGGAACCCAGTCTTCCAGCCCAAAAATAAAAACTTTCAAAGTCACCCCGAGATATTTACCCAAGGAACAAGTGTGCCAAATTTCAGCCAAATCAGACAATTATAGAAAATGCAGAAAAGTGAGTTTTTTTGTACAAGCTACAACTACCACAACCTCAAAAAATTGGCATTAACACCACCACCTACAAATTGGATACTTAGGAGTTTTTTCATTAATAGGGATCCAATCAATGGGCCCTTAATAACACGAGTTATATTAATTAGTTTCAGGTTGTATCAAAAATAGAAAATCAGAATTTTACCTCCAGGTTGAGAAGCAGAAGGAGGAGTAGGTGCTGCATTAGCCCATGAATATTGACGTCCAAGGTTCAATCCAGCTGCTGCTAAGGCGTTCACACTGGGATCGTCTGGTGTCCCTATCCGTGTGAGTTTTAACTTGATTTTTTCGCTCTTCTTTGACTTTTTTTCTGACGCTGCTTTAAGCCAAGATTCTACAAAGAAACATATCAGATGTTTTCATTTATTCTGTTCCAGTAACTCAGTTGGAAAGTAATAGAAATTCTCCAGGGTTAAGTATTTCTAAATAGTATAAAAAATCAATACTAGCTCAAGGCAATAAAACTGTTGTGAAAACAGTAATTGCCTTAAGAGTGATAAGAATCATTTTAATAAGAATTCTGGTTTTGAGATAACAACAAGAACATATTTTGACAACTAATTTATTTGTAAAACCTTCATCATCTGACTCTGAGGATTCAGCAAAAGGATCATTTTCTTCCTGTTCACTGTCTTCATTTTCACTGTCTTTATCTGTTGTCGTGAAGCGGTCTTCTTTACCACTATTTCCCTCTGTGCTCGTTTGCGAGCCATCGTCAGAATCACTTGAATCGTCATCTAAGGAAATAATATTTGATTTCTAGCAAACTAACAATGATTATCAGATGCCACTGATAACAATTAATATGGTGTTGTATAGCTTTTGGGGCTTATTAACTTCAATTAATTGACCAAAGAAATCCTCAGAACTGCTCAAATATTTTTGAAAAGTCAAGATTTTGGGCAATCTTATCACATTATATATATATACCCGAGCTCATGAATTCAACACCATCATTTCCTTTCTTCTTTTTACTTCGTTTAGTTTTCTTCCTCCATTCTAAATGAATAGAAATAAATTAATTTGAAAAAAACTTTGCGAAAACACTACTTTCTTTTGTTAAACTTTACACAGCAATTACACTGTACTTATGGATCATAAGAAATACCTCTTTTTCTTTTTCGTTCTTCAATCATTATTTCTTGTTGATTTGCAATATGATTAGGGTTGTTCGTTGTAGGAAAATGTTTCTCAACTAGAGTGCTGAAAACACCCCTATAAAAAAAGAAAAATTTCCATTTATTCAGAAGAACTAATGCAATGTTCCAATGACAAGAGAAAAATCTCTCGAAACGTAGCCAAACGTTGAATCTTGTGAACCAAGCCTGCCCAAGCAATGCTAAACTTCCAATACGACTGACACACTGATGGCCTTTTAAATGCTTAAGAATTAACAGAATGATAGTTGAAACTAGAAAAGACAAATTACAGAAAAGAGCATCAATTCATATATGTGTCACTAATTTTCACAAGATGTATGGTATAGTTTTATTAGCAAGGGTAAACATGTAAAAATTAACCCTAGAAAATAAAATAAAAACCTAATGCTTGAAAGATTTTGAATACATCTTACTTAGTGGTAGAAATGAAGTCATTCAACTCTCCACCCAACTCATCCAATTGATCCAGTGTCCTTGCTTCACCAGTTGATTGCAATCCAAATATCACACACTGAAGATAATTTAGAAAAGACATAGATAAATAAGATATGTGTACACAAAACCCCCGACTCTTAACACCTCATCAATGCAAACTATATATAATATGCTTTTATATATTGGACGATGAAACGGGATTGTGACCATTAAAGACTAAAGAAATGTTTCGGACTGGGCTGTTTTCAAGGATTTTTTCAGTAAAAATAAAGAATTTGATTTTATAAGTGGAGGTAGTTTATTGTCTGAGTAAAGGCAAATTAATGAATCATGATTTCTATTTTCCTTCTTCTGTTGCCAAAGTTGAGCCTTTAAAATTACTTTGAAACACATATTTGTATATCAAAACAATTTTTCATGTTGTGGGCATTTCTCTAAATTTACAAAAAAGAAATTGAAACAAGAAATACCTTTCCAGTTTGTAACGAATGTTTAGCAATGTCAACTGCAGTTTTAACTTTGGCTGCGATACAAAGGTATTTGAAGAATCTCTAAAAAGTATGCAAGAACTTATTAGCTATAAAATTATAAAAGGTAATTTTTAGGACAAGACGCTGCCCTTCACAAAATCTTCTAGTTTTGTTAAAAGTTGTACTGGGTGTTTCATAAAAATGATATCAGCGTTGAAAAAAAGCCATTTTGTAAAAAAAAAACATTAAAAAAGTTCCCCTTTAAGTTTCCACCGAACACCAGACATTGTCCTGTCTTTTTTGAAAAGGTATTATTAGATCAGTTTGTAGAGCACTTGCCTCCCAATCTATGGGTTGAAAGATGGACACTGACCTGATGTGCAGACCAAAATTGACCCCATATTGTCTTTTTGCCTTTTCCATCTAAAACAACAAGATCTGAGGCTTTCTCAAACTTTTCTCTTGCATCCAACCACTAAAACAAAAAGAAGTTACAGTGTTTCAGTCTGAAGAAAAACTTTTTTTATTAAATTATACAAGTAATAAAAGATGAATCCAACCATGAAGGTAAGAAAAACACATGGAGAATCAACTCTTCTGTAATATTCATTAAGGTATGTCATAACCCTTTTTGACACCTTCTCTTTTTTTGTTCCAAACAAGAAACTTCTAAGTAATAAAAGTATATATTTCCTGAAAGCCCATAAAATTTCCCAAATGATGATACTAGATAAAATCTTATTGGGTATATTGAATAAGAGTAATTACATAAAGACCAAATTTCGACCTATGTACTTTCAAAGGGGATGAATTCATCCATAGCTTTGAGCTGTCGAGATGATTCTTTTTTCATATAGACCATAGCCAGTGTTTTAATAATGTTCCAAAAATAAAGAAAAATTTCAAAATCTAAAATTTGTGAGGCATCAAAAATAATCTGTACTATCTGATAAAGCTCTTTGAGCTGAGCAAAAAAAATTAATACATCAACTTCTCAACTTGACTAGATCAAAAGTAATTGGCGTTTAAAGGGTAAAAAAACGTCAAAAAATGTAATAATTTCCTTGATTGACAGATATTGAATTTAACAAAATAAATTTATCAATAAACATTTTAATCTTCTAAAGCCGATTGGTCGACGCAGTTTATTGTTTTATTATTTT